>PKML01071265.1:333097-376669 GCA_002933935.1 Eutrema yunnanense | reverse complement strand
ACTAACCACATTGATGAAGTGCAAAAATTTGGCTCAGGCTTCAGAAGAACTCTGCTGGAGACATGGATGTTTTCTAGTCAACTGGTCAGTCCTTGGATTTTTCATTAGTCGATCTAGAACTGATCCTGTAACACTGTGCACTCAAAAACAAAATCAAATCAATAGGTTCAAGCACATGATCATAATCTCCAACAGGTTTTGACTCAATAAAACGACAAAATTTTTTTTATTTTATGACTCTAAGAAAAACAAACACAATGTCAGCAGACACCTCTCCCAGACTTGAACAACACTGTCCCCAGTGTTATCTAGCCTAGAGTAGGTAAAAGAAGACAAAAGAAAAAGATAGAACGAAGAGAAACAAGAAGTTACCTTGCTGGAACGTCAAGTATCGATCGACACACAGCCTGGGTATCGATCGATACCCGGCTTAAATCGACTTGACGAACCGTATTTTCGCGATCGGTGTCGATCGATACCAGTGGGGTATCGATCGACACTTAGGCGATTTCTAGTTTTGCTCTTTGTTTATCCTGACACTAACACAAAACGAACGAAAATAAAAACAAAAACGAATTAAAAACAGACTCACCAGTGGGTTGCCTCCCACCAAACGCTCGTTTAACGTCAATAGCTTGACTGTAACGCCCTTCAGGCTGGAAAAGAGTGAGAGCTTGAGAGCTTGCATCAAAACAGGCTCCATCACTTGACATTACTAGCTTCAGAGTTCTGCTTAGCATGCTGTCCACAAACTCCTGCCCTTTCTCTTTCAGCTCAGAAGTAAGTAGTACTCTAGCCTTAGAGAACGGCTTCAAGGCTCCTTTGCATTTGACCTTATACTCAATCGAATCTCCATCACACTTCTGAGGTATCAAAGTGACATGGGGATTCTCGACCTTTTTGCTCTTGGCCTTCTTCTTTGCTGCCTTGGCTTTCTTGGCAACTTCTTTGGGGATGCTGGATGATTCAGCTGAGATCTCTGCGACAGTAGGCTCATCAGGAGGCTCTTCCAAAGGATACGATATCAACGTCGCTCCTATTACATCATCGATGCAAGAGGTACGCGTAGGAGTTCCTCTAGGGATGGCTGTGTAGTACACCTCCTTGTCAATGTATGAGAATGAGATGCGCTTGCTGGGTATGTCCATAATCGCACCAACTGTAGCCATGAACGGTCTTCCGAGAATCAACTGCGTACGAGATTTTGCATTCATCTCTACAACCTGAAAATCAGTAGGAACCAGGCAATCTCCTATTGTGATCATCAAATCAGTAATCGCCCCATATGGAAGAGAGGTGGTATCGTTTGCGAACGTGTGATAGATGTCTTTGGAGGTTGAATATCAGCTCCCAATCTCTCTGCGATTGCCCTGGACATGACGTTGACGCAGGCTCCCGAATCAACGAGAGACTCTTTGAATTCGACACCAGAGATAGAGCATGGAACTGAGAAGATCCCTGGGTCTTCTCTCTTAGTCAACTGTCTTGTTGGAGGTGTAGGTGTAGCTCTGGTTTTAATGAAGAGTGCCTTGATCTCTTCCTCGGTTTCTCTGCAATCCTTGAAGTGACTCAGCAGAGGCCAGTCCTCTAGAGCTTCTTCAAAAGTGAACGAGTGGGGAATCCTTCATACTCTCTTCTCAAAGCCACGCAGCTCCTTTGGAGTGATGGGATCTCTGAGGTGTTTAGGAACAGGATTCACCTTCTTGGGATTGCGAGCTCTTTTCTCAGCTCGTTCCTTAGCTATATGTGCCTGATACTCGGTTTCCTGGTCTTCCCAAAATTGGGCGATGTTAATTCGTGCTGCTTCTACTTGAGGCTCCTCAGTCAAAATCTCATGTGCCTCCTCAGAAATCGCCTTAATATCGATCGATACCAATGGGGTATCGATCGATACACGGGTTTTTGAAGTATCCCGTTTCAGAATTGTAACCGGCATCGATCGACACTTGGGGGTATCGATCGATGCCCTGGCGATTTCAGGTTCCTCATCGAAATTTCCTGCACTCGAGATGATGGCATTGACGTGTGCGTCGTGTGGATGAACTGTCTTTCCCTTGATGTTTTCAACAGATTGAGCCACTTGCGTTGCCAGCATCCTGTGATTGGTATTGAGAGCCTCGATTTTCCCATTCAGATCAGAGTACATATGGTCAAGCTTCCCATTGAAATCCACTTGCAATTTCTGTTGTCCCTGAAGAATCTCTCAAGCATGGATTCCATCTTATTGTCTGCAGACTTGGGAGGGATGGGCTGGTACGAAGAGTTCCCGTAATTGCGATTGTTGTTGCTGAAGTTCCTGTTGTTGTTGTACCCAAATTGCTGACCCTGAAATCCAGAACCACCAACATAGTTACAATCCTCCACTTCATTCTCAGCAGCAAAATGGACCGCTTTATGATTCTTCCCGATCAGGAAATCTAGCTTGGCTTGAACTTCAGCAATCTGAGATGCATCAATTCCTCCAACCTGCTTCTTTCTGTCGAAGTCAGCATTCTTGGTGCTATTGCTAGACACCAAGTTCTCAATTAACACGACTGCATCATCTGGATATCTGGTGTTGAAATTCCCATTACTCGCAGTATCCAGAGCCATCTGGTATCTCTAGTCGATCCCTCTGTAGAATATGCCCAGCAGCTGAACCTGATTGAATCCATGGTGCGGACAGTCTCTCCTATAGGACTTGAAACGAATCCAAGCAGCCTTGAGCCCCTCTGTTGGACCTTGAGAAAACTGGGAAATTTTGTTCCTGAGCTCTTCAGATCTCGCATCATCGTAGAAGTTGCACAGGAATGCTCTCTTTGTCTCATCCCATGTAGTTAGAGAATCAGGAGCCAACTGCTTTAGCCAATAAGCAGCATCTCCACCAAGAGAGTACGGGAAGAGCTTGCAGAAAAGGAACTCATTTGGCACTCCATTGTACTTCATCCCAGTGACCAAGTCCTCGAACATCTCGATGTGATCCATGGGATGCTCATGAGGTAGGCCATGGAATGGGCTCTGACTTACAAGAGCGTAATATGCAGGCTTCAGCTCGAAGTCATTCCTCTGAAAAGTCGGTATGCGAATCGCAGCTCGATTGGCAAAGAACTGATCAGGCCTGTTGTGCTCACCAATTGTCCTAGCTCGATCATTCCCAACGTTGGCGCGCCCAGCTGGCGCGACAATCTCAATAATACCAGCAGGGACAACAACGTTTTCAGCTTCATCTAGTCGTTGTCCTCTCTCATTACACACATGACCCTCTTGGTCTCTCAGAATCCCAGCCTCATCAGCTCTTAAAACCACAGGGTTGTTCATCCCTGATGTTTGCTTGGTCTTTCTGTTTGTGCGTTCCACAAGTGCTAGCTGTTCCAGTGACAGTTCAACTAGCTGTGTGCTCTTGTTGCTCCTGGTTTCACGAATAGGCATACACCTGCAAACAAAACACTAGGCAAAGCACGTAAGTAACCAGAAAAATACGTTGAGTATCGATCGATACCAAGTGGTGTCGATCGATACCAACAAAAGAAGACGACGAGTATCGATCGATACCGACGAATTTAGTCGAAATTCTAAACTAAAATCTAATGGCGAATTGAGTCCCCGACAACGGCGCCAAAATTGATACGCTCAATTTAATACCCTAAAGTACTAAAGCAGTTTTAATAGTATAGCTAGGGGTCGAACCACAGAAGACTCACAGAAACGCGCAATAGATTATATAGAATAGAATTAAGTTAAGCCAAGGAGATGTAATTAAAAAGTAGTGCAGAAAATAAAAGAGTTGTATTCAATCAGGAAAATATAGGCTCAGGGTTTTTCTCAGAAAATCAATGAATGCAGATAAACTAACTAGCAGGATTCAGATTTAGCGCAGTTCTTGAACTCAAAACACTAAAGTATAATTAACCAACTGTCGTTGCGAAAATTATCTAAATCTAAATCCTAGGAATTCCAAATTTCTTTGCGAATCCTAAAGTCTAAATCAGCTTTAATAACAAGTTTGATATGTTCACAAATCAATTAAACCAAATTTCTTTGCGAGTAATCAATTTTCTCACCTAGGTTCTATCAGGTAATTAATCGCACTCTCGTCCCTAATCAATTATCCTAAGATCTAAGTTCCAGATTCGTCAACCTAGAATTAGCTATGAACACAACCTAAGCGAAGAACTATAATTCAGATGGTGAATCCTAAACAGATAATTAACCTAGCATTCAAAGAAATCCTTTATGAGAAAACCCTAAACCTAAGGTGGATCTACTCAGACATAGAGAATGAAACAATCAATATGTTTGAATAAATCATCAATAGAATAATAACTAGAGGTTCTTGAGATCTGATCTCGGACGAAGGGAAATCAGACTTGTCTCAAATCAAAGTAAAATAAAGCATAGAAAGCATAAAAGGCATAACCTAAACAAGTGGCTGTAAAATCCTATTTATAACCTAAATCACGACTTGGGGTCTTCTTGTAATTATCAAAGACTTCTGGGCACTTTTGCAATTCTTCAAGTCTTGGAAAACTCGGGGGTCGTGTCCTGCTGCGATGGGTATCGATCGATACCAGGGGGTATCGATCGATACTGGTCGTGAAATCAGGTACTCAGCAACACGATCTTTAGCTCTGCTCCAGAATGCTCCATAGAACTCCAATATCTCCAATAATACTCCAAATGTGCTAAGACCTGTAAAAGACTCTAAAAGACTCCAAAATAATATAAAGACTCTATAAAAAGGACTTATATCATGGCCTAAACAAGGTAAAAACCATGATATATCAGTGGGCTTGTCTTGGGCTTTAGAGTCCGGCCCGATAAACACAGGTCCATCTTCCTCTTGTCCGAACCATCGTTCACCGATGCCGATCTCGGTTCGAACCGAGTTAAACCGGGGGAGTGCTAAATACACATCAAGGTATGAGACGCGAGTATTGATGGTGTTAGCCACCGAATCCCTGGTTCTTCCCTCTCAATGTATCAAAGGCGTAGGCGAATAATGACATCATAGAAAAATCCTAGCCTTGCTTCCAATCCTTTGTGTGATCATTCCTCACCAAGTAGAATAATGGGATCGCTGGAAATTTTCCTAACCCTCTACTCAGAAGAAAATCATTTCATCTTTTCATGCATCTTATTAATTAACTTGTAACAGGGAGAGAAATACCATTACTTTAAAACACATGGGGTTCCTTTGTCAGATATGAATGATGAATCAAGCTCAATGAACATCAGTCACATCGATGAAGTGCAAAAATTTGGCTCAGGCTTTAAAGAACTTTGCTGAAAACATCAGTGTCTTCTAGTCAACCGGTCAGCCTTTGGATTTTTTATTAGTCGATCTAGAGCTGATTCTGTAACAATGATCACTTAGAAGCAATGTCAAATCAATAGATTCAAGAAAAAGATCACAGTCTCAAACAAAGTTTTGACTCAATAAAACAACGAATGACTCAAAAACGACTAACTCTAAGAAAAACAAAAACAATGTCAGCGACTACCTCCCCCAGACTTGAACAACACTGTCCCCAGTGTTATCTAGCCAAGAGTTGGTGAAAGAAAACAAAAGAACCAAGTGGATTGATGAAAAACAAGAAGTTACCGTTCTGATTCACGAGTGTCGATCGACACACGACCTGGTATCGAGCAATACCAGGCTTAAGTCGACATGATGAACTTTTCTCATTCGCGTAGGGTGTCGACCGATACCAACAGTGTATCGATCGATACTCAGACGATTTCGTGTTTGCTCCTTGTTTATCCTGACACAGACGCAAAAAAGAAAAATAAAAAGAAAAAGACTCAAAAACAAACTCACCAGTGGGTTACCTACCACCAAACGCTCGTTTAATGTCATTAGCTTGACTATACGGACGATCAAGCCGGATAAGAATGAGAACTTGCGCCGAAACAAGCCCCACAATTTGACATCGCCAGCCTCAGAGTTCTGCTCATCATGCTCTCCATAAACTCATGTCCTTTCTCTTTCAGCTCCGAAGTGAGAATAACTCTAGCCTTAGAGAATGGTTTTGAGGTTCCTTTGCACTACACCTTATATTCAATTGAATCTCCATCGCACTTCTGAGGGGTTAAAGTCATAGAGGGAGCAACTTTTACTTCTTTGCTCTTCACCTTCTTCTTTGCCTTAGCTGTTTTGACGTCTTTCTTGGTGAAGACAGAAGGACTATCTAGAACGTCGATGGTATTAGGTCCGTCAGGAGGCTCTTCCAAAAGATCAACTACCAACATCTCTCCTGGAACAACGGTGATGCAAGAGATATGTGTGGGAGTTTCTCTAGGGATGGCTTTGTAATACACCTCCATGTCAATGTATGAGAACGAGATGTGCTTGATGGGTGTGTCCATAATGGCACCAACCGTAGCCATGAAAGGTCTTCCAAGAATCAACTGCGTACGAGATTGTGCGCTCATCTCCACAACCTGAAAATCAGTAGGAACCAGGCAATCTCCTACGTTAACCAGCAAATCATGGATTGTTCCATATGGAAGTGAGGTGGAAATGTTCGCGAATGTGATTGATGACTTGAGAGATCGAATATCAGCTCCCAAACACTCTGCAATTGTCGTTGACATGACATTGACGCTAGCCCCCGAGTCAACGAGAGACTCTTTGAATACAACTCCAGAGATAGAGCATGGAACGGAGAATATTCCTAGGTCTTCCCTCTTGGTCAACTGCCTCAGCGGTAGTGACGTGCTTCTTGCCTTGATAAAGAGTACCTCGATCTCTTCCAGAGTTTCTCTGCAATCTCGGAAGTGACTCAGCAGAGGGCGATACTCTATAGCTTCTTCAAAAGTTAGTGTGAGGGGAATCCTTCGTACCATCTTCTCAAAGCCAAGCAGCTGCTTTGGAGAAATGGGGTCTCTGAGGTGTCTGGGTAGCATAGGGTATGGCACCTTAGGTTTGTAAACCCTTTCTGCACTCAACTCGGGTTTTGGTTCAGCAACTGGACTGGTATCGACCGACACATGGGTGGTGTCGATCGATGCTTTCGCTCTGAAGTCGTCCATGGCAGAACTTTGGATGGGTGTCGATCGATACAAGAGAGTATCGGTCGACACCGAGGTGGTGTCCGAAATCTCATCGTCATTCTTGGCATGAGGGACGAAAATCTCTGCAGTTAAGCTCTTCTGTACTCCTGGGTGTACCATCAGTCCCTTGACAGTTGCTACATTCTGGGCTACCTAAGTATCCAGAATCTTCTGATGAATAATGAGGGTCTCAATTTTTCCATTCAGATTAGTGTACATGGCATCCAACCTCCCGTTGAAATTCTCTGTCATCTTCTCCTGCCCTTGAACCAGCTGTTCAAGCATAGCCTCAATCTTACTCTCAAAAGTTCTGGGTGGTGTGGGTGGGCATTGATACCTTTGATCTTGAAATCCAACTCCATCAATGTGGTTAACAAATTTCACTTCATCCTTTTCATCAAAACGAACAGCCTTCTGCTGCTTTCCCATCAATAAATTGTGCATTGAATATAACTTAGCATTCACATCAGCCATCTGACTGCAATCCAAGTTACCAGCTTGCTTCTTGCACTCCATGTCTGGATTTTTGGTACTATTGCTAGAAACCAAGTTCTCAATAAGCACATATGCATCGTCAGGATACCTCGTGTAGAAATTTCCATTGCTCGCAGCATCTAGAGACATCTGATACCTCCAATCGACTCCTCTGTAGAAAGTACCCAGCAGCTGAACCTAAGGGAAACCATGGTGCGGGCAATCTCTCTGATATGACCTGAAACGAATCCAAACAGCCTTGAGTGCCTCAGTCGGTCCTAGAGAAAACTGAGAAATCTTGTTCCTGAGATCCTCGGATCGTGCATCATCATAGAAGTTGTTCAGGAAAGCAGTCTTAGTCTCTTCCCAAGTAGTCAGTGATCCAGGAGGTAACTGCTTCAGCCAGTAAGTTGCATCTCCACCAAGAGAGTATGGTAAGAGCTTGCAGAAAAGGTAATCATAGGACACTTCATTGCTCTTGATGCTAGTGACCAAATCCTCAAACCTCTCAATATGGTCCATGGGGTGTTCATGAGAAAGACCATGAAAAGGATGCTGACCCACAAGAGTGAAGTATGCAGGTTTTAGCTCAAAGTCATTCCTCTGAAAAGCAGGAGGGCGAATCGCCGATCGATTGGCACAAAACCGATCATGCCTGTTGTACTCACCAATCGTCCTACCGCGATTAATCACAGCGTTCCCTGCATTAACAACAATTGCAGGGACAATGACATTTCCAGCTTCATCAAGTCGCTGCCCTCTCTCATTGCACAATTGACCCTCTTGGGCTCTCAAAGCTCCAACAGCATCCTGAATCAAAATCATTGTATTGTTCGTCTCTGCTGGCTTCTTTGCTTTCCTGTTTGCACGTTCCAAATTCACACCTGAAACACACTAGGCAAGGCACGTAAGTAACAAAAAAAAACACGATGAGTATCGACCGACACTGAGTGGTGTCGATCGATATCAACAAAAAGAAAACGACGAGTATCGACCGACACTAGATAGTATTGATCGATACCGACAAACTTAGTCGAAATTCCCAAACTAAAATCTAATGGCGAATTGAGTCCCCGGCAATGGCGCCAAATTTGATATGCTCAAATTAATACCCTAAAAGTACTAAGCAGTAATTGCAGTAAAGTAGGGGTCGAACACAAGGACTCACAGAAACACACAATAGATTATATAGATGAGAATTAAGCTAAGCGATCAATGATATTGAAAACAAAACGCAAATTAAAATGGTTGTAAATTTGATTGTAGAAATATAGGTTCAGGGTATTTCTCAGGAATTCAATGAATGCAGATAAACTAACTAGTCAGGATTCAGATTTAGCGCTGTTCTTGAACTCAAATCACTAAGATATAGCTAACCAACTCTCGTTGGGAAAACTATCTAAATCTAAATCCTATGAATTCCAAATCTCTTTGCGAATCCTAAAGTCTAAATCAGCTTTTAAATCAGGTTTGATTTGTTCACAAAACAACTAAACCAAATCTCTTTGCGAATAGTTATTTTGCTCACCTTAGGTTCTATCAGGTAATTAATCGCACTCTCGCGCCTAATCAATTATCCTAAGATCTAAGTTCTAGGTGATCAATCTAGAATTAGCTTTGCAAACAACCTATGGCGAAGAACTAATTCAGATAATGAATCCTAACAACTAATCAATCTAGCATTCAGAGAAAACCCTTATGAGAACCCTAAACCTAACAAGAGATCTACTCATACATAGAAATTGAAGCAATAAACATGTTTGAATAAATCATCAAATAAAATAGAAAGAGTAACAAGAGGGTTCGAAATCTTCTCTCCGACGAACAGAGGTTCAGACTTGTCTCCCTTCAAAAGCTCTCTCACAAAAACCAAAGTAAAATAAAACATAGCCATGAAAGTGGCTGTAAAATCTTATTAAATAGCATAAATCACGTTTTGGGGCTTCTTGTAAATAATAAAGTCGTCTAGGCAAATTTGCAGTTCTTTAACTCTTCATTAAAGTCGCGGGTTGTGTCTGCTTCGATGAGTATCGACCGATACTAGTCAGTATCGACCGATACTAGTCAGTATCGATCGACACTGAGACTTCAAATCGGGTACTCAGCTACACGAACGTCTGTTTCGCTCCAAAATGCTCTAGAAAGCTCCAATATCTCCAATTATGCTCCAAACGTGCTAAAACATGTAAAGACTCTAAAACACTACAGAATAGTAGAAAGACTCTATAAAACGGACTTATATCATGGCATAAATAGGGTAAAAACCATGATATATCAGCCGCATCTTTTTCTTCCTTGTTAAAGAAGCGAAAGCGGTTCATCATGATTACGAACGAGGTTAGAAAGTGACGCGGGTCGGTGTGTCCGTCGTATGGGGTAATCTTAACTCTTTCCAGGCGTCGGACTGGAGTATTGATGACCTGGTCTGTGAATGATTTCTTTTGTGTTTCCTGGACAACTCGATCGATCTCTGGTGCTGAGCTCGTGGCATGATGGACTTTGGATCGGATATCTTGAAGCTGAGCTCCGACATCCTCGAAGTCTAGGCCTATGGATGCTTGATCGGTGATGCGGGTTCCTAGACTGGTCGTGGACCTTCTTGTTGGTAGGTCTGCCGTGTTTGAATTTCGGGCTCCGTTCAGCTCGGGTAAGAGGTTCTGAGGCAAGAACATGACTTAGGTGAAACGAATAGAACGGAAGTCATCTTTTTTAGCAGCCTAGCGATGAAAGACGAATACCTCTTCACCACAAGTATCGGAGTGAAAGGAGATGAACACTCCTTTTAAATCTCGCCAAATCTCTCATCTCTTATACTCATTCAGCTCATCAAGAGCCGATTTTCTCAAGAAAGAGAATGGGATAATTGGACAATGAACACTCATCTCTCTGCTTCTTCGGGAAGACGAAACTTCCTATTAGAATAGCATGTGCTATTTGGATCAGAGTCACTCGCTCCTCTGTCTTTTTCCCACGTCCCACTAAAGGAGATATTCTCCATGAGTACTCTGAATGGTTGAAAACAAAAAGGAACAATCAGGAAAACGATGACGACCTATGTAATATCTATAAGGAAAATAGGGAAACCTAACCTCATGTACAAGATCTGCATTTTACAGGAAAACCTTCGAACCAAGATCCAAAGACATTGTGGTGTTAACCTCAAAACCAATACGAACGAATCTATAGGGAACTCCATAAGATTCATCATCTGAATCAAAAGACGAGAAGTCATCAACAAGAGAATGAAAGAAGAAACTTCATCACAGAGAAAAGCATTTGAGAAATCTGAAGAAGAAAAAAAGGCTCACTCACTTTAAATATACAGATGAGTCAACCTAAAAGGTCTCTCGAAAAAAAAATACTCCCTCCGTTTCATAATAAGTGTCGTTTTAGACTTATTTTTTTGTTTTAAAAAAAGTGTCATTCTACAATTCCAATGTGATTTTGTATACATAATTCATGTTTTATCCCTCATTAAAATATTATAACCTTTTAATTTAAAGCATTCACACTTAACTATTAGTATATTAATTAGGGGTATATTTGTATATTTTATGATTTTCTTAATTTGTGTGAAAATTGTCAGAATGACATTCTTTTTGAAACAGAGGGAGTAGTATTTAATGTGAAGAGAGACCCTCCACTTTTCCAAAAGTCATTTACTCTCCGGAGTTGAAACCATCAGTATTGGATGACCCATGATTTGAGCGTTTTCACTCAGTCAATTAAAACTAAAGTTCACACTACTGCAATCATAACGGTTGTCAATGCAGTACTTTAGGATCAAATCCACAGAGACCAAAGTTACACTACTATTCTCACAATTATGAAATTAAGCTAAGACAGAAATTTGTTTTGTTTTAGAAAAGTAACAAGATCAATTTAAACGATGTAAATTCAATAAAGGAAAGGCGTTAGGTCGAGGGTTTATTCGCAGGAATCCAGAGACCATAAATCTGGAAAACTATTCAGGGAATAATTAAAAACAAGTTTCAAACTCAAACATAAATATCTAACCAATCCACTTCCGTGCTCATGGTTACTAAATCTAGCAACCTAAAATCCTAACTTCCGTTGGCATAGAATTCTAGATCAGCATTAACGAGCTGGTTCAATATGTTCACGAATCACCTTAACATCAACTTCCGCATGCTAAAGAAAATTCGCTCACTTATGTTCTTTCTAGACCAAGAATCTACAAGAGATTCTTTAAATTCGACTCCGAAGATATAACATGGAACTCCGAACTTTCAGGGGTCTTCAATCTTAGACAACTGCTTCATTGGTGGTGGTGTGCTCCTTACCTTAATGAAAAGTGCTTTAATCTCTTCTAGAGTCTCTCTGCAATTCTGGAAGAAATCTAACAAAGGTCGGTCATCCAAGGCTTCTTCAAACGAGATCTCATGGGGAATCCTCCTCACTAATTTATCAAAACCACTCAGCTTCTCTGCACTAATAGGCTTCATGAGGTGTCTAGGTGGCATAGGGTATGGCACCTTAGGAACATATGGTGGTGGGGTGATGGAAGCATATTTCTTCTCTACTGCAACAACATGTGTTTCAACCTCATTCTTCAACTCATGCATAGTCTTCATTTCTCCTTGAGCAATGATTGCGTTACAATGCTCTCTGGGATTTGTCTCTACTTTTCCCGGACGATTTCCTGGTTGTCGCTTGATTGCTTCGGCATTTTGAGAAACTTGAGTGTCTAGCTTCTTCACATGAGTGCATACAGCCTCGTACTTGCTGTTGAGATCATTGTACATGTTATCAACCTTGACATTGATCTCCTTAGCAGATTGTTGCTGGTTAAGCAGAAGCTGTTGCATGAGAAGTTTAAGCTCATCTTGAGAGCCATTCGCAGAGCTCACATGAACTTGGAATGGGGCTGGCGATGCTGTCTAAAAGGTGTTGAATGGTTGTTTATGCTGAAACCCACCTTGGAAATTGTTCTGACCTTGAAAGCCCTGAGAAAACCCGAAGACGCCAGTGTTTTGCACAAAAGTTTTTCCTTGGGATTGTTAAGCTTGCTAGGGGTAGACTTGATCTTGGGGATTTTTGACATTGGTGTTTCTGTAAGACAGATTAGGATGGTTCCGGTAATTCTGGTTGAATCCTCTGTTTTGCACATACTCCTGTCCACTAACGAAGTTCACCTCCGGCATCTCATCACTCTCATCTTTAGCTAATCCTCGACAAAAAACTACATCTTCTGTCTCCTCGTAAGATTGCACACGTCTCTGATTTCCCATCAGCAGCAAGTTCACTTTTGCAGTCAGCTCATCAATCTTCTGCGACTCCGCACTGTCGACACATTTAGACCTGTCATACTCAGGGCAGCGATTTCCAGAACTTGCAGCCAAGTTCTCTATCAACTGGTACGCTCCTTCCTTAGTTTTGGTCATGAAGTCTCCATTGCTCACAGCATTAAGAGCGTGCTTATAATCCCAGTAAACTCCATCGTATAAGATGCTAAAAATCTGCCCATCCGAGTACCCATGACGAGGGCACTCTATGCGGTACTCTCTGAACCTCTCCAAAGCTTCGCAAAAGGACTCTCCCACGTGCTGCTGGAAAGGATTGATTTTGTTTCGCAGCGAAGCTGCCTTAGACTTGGTGTAGAAGTGGTCCGAGAAAGTAGTTGTGCATTCATCCCAAGCAGTCAACGACCCAGGTGGAAGTGACTTGATCCATCTCAGCGCCTTTTCCGCCAAAGAGAAATGCAAGATCTTGCACTTGAGGTAATCAGCTGGTACCCCATTCGACTTGGTAGTGCTGTAGATTTCTTCGAAGTTCTCAATATGGTCCATTGGATGCTCTGCAGGGAGACCATAGAACATGTGTTGCTTCACCAATGCAATCATCTGAGGTTTGATCTCATAATCTTGCCTCGTAATAGCTGGTGGACGGATGGCAGCTCTGTTCTGGTAGAAAGCATGAGGCGTGTCCAAGTCCCCAATGCCAGGCTGATGTTGTTGCTGATGCTGCTGCTGTTGTTGCAACTGCTGCTTTTATTGTTGGAGCCTCTGGAGTTCAGCAGCTGCAGCGTTTTGTTGTTCTGTTCGTCCATGATGACGGGAATTGATCTTGCTCTCCGGTTCGTTCGTTCTAACCTTGCTAGCTCTTCGTTACTGAGCTCGCGAAAGTTTTTAGAGCCCCTACTTCTGGTAAATCTATTCAGTTTTTCTACTCGTTACCTGAAACACAAAAAGAATATAAAATAGAATATATTAGTAAATCTCAGACTAAATTTCAAAATTCAGAATTGAAGGTAACGCTATTGTACCCCGGCAACGGCGCCAAATTGATTTAAGCGTTTTCACTCAGTCAATTAAAACTAAAGTTCACACTACCGCAATCATAATGGTTGTCAATGCAGTACTTTATGATCGAATCCACAGAGACCAAGGTTACACTACTATTCTCACAATTATGAAATTAAGCTAAGACATAAATATGGTTTGTTTTAAAAAAGTAACAAGAGCAATTTAAACGATGTAAATTCAATAAAGGAAAGGCGTTAGGTCAAGAGTTTATTCGCAGGAATCCAGAGACCATAAATCTGACAACTATTCAGGGAATAATTAAAAGCAAGTTTCAAACTCAAACATAAATATCTAACCAATCCACTTCCGTGCTCATGGTTACTAAATCTAGCAACCTAAAATCCTAACTTCCGTTGGCATAGAATTCTAGATAAGCATTAACGAGCTGGTTCAATATGTTCACGAATCACCTTAACATCAACTCCCGCATGCTACGGAAAATTCGCTCACTTATGTTCTTTCTAGCAACCTAAGACAATTCTGCACTCTTAGATTGCCCTAGTTCATAGACCTAGCGGTCAGCTCAAGTCTAAGCAATAAACACAACAATAAGCGAAAACCACAAAATATAAATCCCTATATGTGTCTAATTCAATTACTCATGGATCCCATTGAAGCCCATAACCTAACTAAGGAACTACTCAGACATAGTAACGAAGAACAAGCAAGGAGATGAAGAAATTAATCATAATATAAATAAAGAGAGAAAGGGTTTAGAATTCTTCTCAATAGATGCAGAGCTTCTTCTCCAAAACTTACAATGATTCAATAGCAAAAAGTCTGAATAGAACAAAAAGGCTGCTGCCTCCAAGAGGCTAAAAATAAAGTATATATAGGTCTAGGTCGAATTAGGTCAAAACATGAAGTTCCCATGGCAAAATAAGGAAAACAGAAGTTTCCTTTCTTCTTCTCGTCGGTTGGTATCGATTGATACCATCTTAGCATCGATCGATGATGATCTCTCGGGTAGGGGTAGCATTGACCGGCCCATCAATCGACCTCCTTGGCATCGGTCGATATTGACCTCTCGGTTAGGGGTAACATCGACCGGTTCCATCGACACCTTCACCAGCATCGGTCGACGCCAACCTCTCGGGTAGGGGTGGCATCGACCTGTTCCACCGGTATCGATCGATGATGGCTCTTTCTTCACGGTTTCGTGCGTTTTTGCCCTCGTAACTCCAATTTAATCCTTGAACGCCTTTTTACCTGAGATATCTAAATAGAAGACTAAAAGACTCTAAAAACGGACTTTGACTCGATAAAATAATTGAAAGAAACATTAAAACATTCGTTAGGAAGCGGTAAAAACCAAGCATATCAACTCCACACGACTCGGTGAAAGTTTAACAACATGAAAAAGGGACCCACGATTCTAGCGCGGTTCAATCCGACACACATGTAAAAAGTGAAAAACTTGCAAACAATGACTCTCCTCTCATACTACGGTAAAAGGGAGCAGATAATTGATATGCTCAAATTAATACCCTAAAAGTACTAAGCAGTTGTTGCAGTATATGTAGGGGTCGAACACAAAGACTCACGGAAACCACACAATAGATCAAATAGATTTGAATTAAGCTAAACCAAAAGATGTATTTAAAAGCAGTGCGTAAATTAAAACAAGTTGTAATTCGATTGGGTGAAAGATAGGTTCAGGGTTTTTCTCAGTAAATCAATGAATGCAGATAAACTAACTAACATGATTCAAATTTAGCGTTGTTCTTAAACTCAAATCACTAAAGTATAGCTAACCAACTCTCGTTACGAAAACTATCTAAGTCTAAATCCTAGAATTCCAAATCTCTTTGCGAATCCTAAAGTCTAAATTAGCTTTTAGATCAGGTTTGATTTGTTCACAAAAAAACTAAACCAAATCTCTTTGCGAATAGTTATTTTGCTCACCTTAGGTTCTATCAGGTAATTAATCGCACTGTCGTGCCTAATCAATTATCCTAAGATCTATGTTCTAGGTAGCTAATCTATAACAAGCTTTGAAGACAACCTAAAGCGAAGAACTAATTCAGATGGTGAATCCTAATCAACTAATCAACCTAGCATTCAGAGAAAACCCTTATAAGAACCCTGAACCTAAAGTGGATCTACTCAGACATGGAGAATGAAAACAACATGATTGAATATATCATCAAAGAAATTAATAAGTAATATGCTCAATTTAATACCCTAACAGTACTAAAGCAGTAGTTGCAGTCTAGCTAGGGGTCGAACACAAGGACTCACAGAAATCACTCAATAAATTGTAGGATCAAGCTAAGCTAAGCAATTCAGTTTAAGCAGAAAACAGAAANNTTTGAGATCTGATCTCGGACGAAGGGAAATCAGACTTGTATCTCTCACCAAAATCTCTCTTAAACTCAAGCAAAATAAAGCATAGCCTAAACAAGTGGCTAAAGAATCCTATTTATAACCTAAATCACGACTTGGGGTCTTCTTGTAAATATCAGAGTCTTCTGGGCACTTTTGCAATTCTTCAAACTTCATAAAAAGTCGCGGCCCATGATTTTCCCGGCGGGTGTCGATCGATACCAAGGGGGTATCGATCGATGCTCATTGCTCAAATCGGGCACTTAGTCCTCAGACTTCACTTTCGCTCCAGAATGCTCCAAAGAACTCCAATATCTCCAATAATACTCCAAATGTGCTAAGACCTGTAAAAGACTCTAAAAGACTCCAAAATAGTATAAAGACTCTATAAAAAGGACTTATATCATGGCCTAAACAGGGTAAAAACCATGATATATCAACTCCCCCTAACTTAGCCTTTGCTTGCCCTCAAGCAAATAAAAGACTAAACAGAGAAAGAGGTTTGAAAACGTAGAGACTCACCTGTTCATGAAGCATCGAAAAGACCCTTTCCCAAGTACCCAAATGTCACCTGATCAGCTTTTGATCTAACCACCATGTACTTCTCCGTAGACATTCGCAGCTTTTCCAGACTCCATCCAAAATCCCACAGCATTGTTCAAGTAAAGCCCTCATCGCCAGTTTCATCTCTGCAGTTAATATTCAAGAACATTCTAGACTCTTTACCAAACAATATCTTGACAAGGAACCACCCTTTTTCACATTTTTTGTATCAATTTCTCTCCCCCAGACTTATTTCTTATTATGTTCCTATAAATTTTTTATTTTCAGCTTAGCATATACACATCAAGGTATGAGACGCGAGTATTGATGGTGTTTGCCACCAAATCCCCGGTTCTTCCCTCTCTATGTATCAAAGGATGTAGGCGAATAATGGCATCATAGGAAAATCATAGCCTCGCTTCCAATCCTCTGTGTGATCATCCCCTCTTAAGTAGAATAATGGGATCGCTGGAAATTTTCCTAACCTTCTACTCAGAAGAAAATCATTTCAATCTTTTATGCTCTTATCTACCAACTTATAACATGGGAGAGAGATACCACAACTCTAAACACAATGGTTCCTTTATCAGATATGAATGATGAATCAAGCTCTATGAACACTAACCACATTGATGAAGTGCAAAAATTTGGCTCAGGCTTCAGAAGAACTCTGCTGGAGACATGGATGTTTTCTAGTCAACTGGTCAGTCTTTGGATTTTTCATTAGTCGATCTAGAACTGATCCTGTAACACTGTGCACTCAAAAACAAAATCAATTCAATAGGTTCAAGCACAGGATCATAATCTCCAACAGGTTTTGATTCAATAAAACAATTTTGACTCGATAAAACAACTGACTCTAAGAAAAACGAAAACAATGTCAGCAGACACCTCCCCCAGACTTGAACAACACTGTCCCCAGTGTTATCTTGCCTAGAGTAGGTAAAAGAAGACAAAAGAATAGAAGAAACGAAGAGAAACAAGAAATTACCGTTCTGGAACACCGAGTGTCGATCGGCACACAACATGGTATCGATCGATACCATGCTTAGATCGACTTGGTGAACTTTTCATCCGCGATTGGTGTCGATCGATACCAATGGGGTATCGATCGATGCTTAGGCGATTTCGAGTTGCTCCTTGTTCATCCTGACACAGACTCAAAACAAACGAAAATAAAAACCAAAAATGACTCAAGGACAGACTCACCAGTCGGTTGCCTCCCACCAAGCGCTCGTTTAACGTCAATAGCTTGACTGTAACGCCCTTCAGGCTGGATAAGAGTGAGAGCTTGCACCAAAACAGGCTCCACAACTCGACATTGCTATCTTCAGGCTTCTGCTCAACATGCTGTCCACAACCTCTTGTCCTTTCTCTTTCAGCTTAGAAGTAAGAAGGACTCTAGCCTTGGAGAATGGTTTCGAACCTCCTTTGCACTTGACCTTATACTCAATCGAATCTCCAACGCACTTCTGAGGTATCAAAGTGACATGGGGATCCTTGACCTTGTTGCTCTTGGCCTTATTTTGCGTTGTTGTTGCCTTCGTCCTTTTGACAACCTCCTTGGGGATGCTGGTTGGTTCAACTGAGATCTCTGCGACAGTAGGCTCACCAGGGGGCTCTTCAAGAACATCAATTGCAAGCGACTCACCTGTGATAACCGTGATGCTAGAGACATGTGTGGGAGCAACTCTAGGGGGGATGGCATTATAATAGACCCCTCTGTCTATGTAAGAGAAAGAAATTCTCTTATTAGGCGTGTCTATGATCGCGCCAGCAGTAGCCATAAATGGTCGTCCCAAGAGCAGAGAAACCTCATATCCCTTGCTCATCTCCACAACCTGAAAATCAGTGGGCACCAGACAATCTCCTACTTTAATAGGTAAAGCAGGGATAGTACCGTATGGAGGTGAGGTGGAAGAGTTTGCAAACGTGAGAAGCAAAGTAGGGGGTCTTATGTCAGCCTTCAATCGTTCAGCTATCTCCCTTAACATCACATTGACACTAGACCCTGAGTCAACGAGAGACTCTTTGAACTCGACTCCAGAGATAGAGCATGGTACTGCGAATTTCCATGGGTCTTCCCTCTATGTCAATTGCCGCGGCTGTAGTGAATTGCGAACTCTTTCTTCGATAACCTCACGTGTCTTCTCAGTTTCTGGCTCTTTCTGCGAGGGGTATCGATCGACACCATGTAGGGTATCGATCGATACTCTGCCTTGTGAATCGTTCCTGGCAGATACATCTTTATCAGAAGGAGGTTCCACATTCTGCCTACCCAGCAAAGTCTTGCATCTAACAGCCTCCCATTCCTCCCTTGTCAGCTTACGAAGTATAGGATAAGGCATCCTGGGTACATACACTCGTTCCGTAACTACCTTAGGTACCACATTTGAAGTCTCGGCTGTCTCCTCAGAAATCGCCTTTGTATCGACCGATACCAATGGGGTATCGATCGATACACGGGGTTTGGAAGTATCCCGTTTCAGAATTGTAACCGGCATCGATCGACACCTGGGGGTATCGATCGATGCTCTGGCGATTTCAGGATGCTTATCAAAATTTCATGCACTTGAGATGATGGCATTGATGTGTGCCCTTGGATTCTCAGTTTTCCCCGGGAGAAAACCTTCCTGCCTCTTTATAGCTGCTGCTGTCTGAGCCACTTGGGTTTCCAGTTTCTTATGGGAAAGGTTTATGGCCTCGATTTTTCCATTCAAATAAGAGTACAGATGGTCAAGCTTCCCATTGAAATCCACTTTTAACTTCTGCTGTCCCAGAAGAATCTGTTCCATCATGGATTCCATTTTGTTATCTGTGGATTTGGGAGGGATGGGCTGGTACGAAGAGTTCCCGTAATTTCGAGTGTTGTTACTGAAGTTTCGGTTGTTGTTGTACCCAAATTGTTGACCCTGAAGTCCAGAACCACCAACGTAGTTAACATCCACTTCTTCTTCTTCCACATTCGCGACTTCATCAGCAAAGTGCACAGATTTCTTCGACTTCCCAACTAGAAAATCCAGTTTGGCCTGCATGTGAGCAATCTGCGATCCCTCTGTTCCTCCAGCTTGCTTTTTCCTCTCGAAATCAGCATTTTTGGTGCTATTACTAGACGTCAAGTTCTCTATCAGCACAACTGCATCATCTGGATACCTGGTGAAAAAGTTCCCATTGCTTGCAGAGTCCATCGCCATCTGGTATCTCCAATCAACCCCTCTGTAGAAAGTGCCCAGCAGCTGCACCTGAGTGAACCCATGATGCGGACAGTCTCTCTGATAGGACTTGAAACGAACCCATGAAGCCTTGTATGCTTCTGTCGGACCCTGAGCGAACTGAGAGATTTTGTTCCTGAGCTCCTCGGATCTTGCATCATCATAGAAGTTAACCAGAAATGCGTTCTTCGTCTCATCCCATGTAGTAAGTGAATCAGGAGCTAGCTGCTTCAGCCAATAAGCAGCATCCCCACCAAGAGAGTACGGGAAGAGTTTGCAGAAAAAGAACTCATTGGGCACTCCATTGTACTTCATGCTAGTGACCAAGTCCTCGAACCTTTCGATGTGATCCATGGGATGCTCATGAGGTAGACCATGGAATGGGTTCTGACTTACGAGAGCATAATATGCAGGCTTCAGCTCGAAGTCATTCCTCTGAAAAGTCGGTATGCGAATCGCAGCTCGATTGGCAAAGAACTGATCAGGCCTGTTATGCTCGCCAAGTGTTCTAGCTCGATCACCTGCAGCATTCCCAACGTTGGCACGCCCAGCTGGCGCGACAATCTCAACTACAGCAGCAGGGGCAACGACGTTTCCAGCTTCGTCTAGTCGCTGCCCTTCTTCATTGCACACATGACCCTGTTGGTCTCTCAAGACACCAGCTTCATCAACTCTTAAAACCACTGGGTTGTTCATCCTTGATGTCTGCTTTGTCTTTCTGTTTGTGCGTTCCAAACGTGCTAGTTCCTCTAACGAAAGATTGACCAGCTGAGTGCTCTTGTTTCTTCTGGTTTCACGAACAGGCATGCACCTAAAACACTAAGATCAAGAACGTTAGTAACCAAAGTCACGATGAGTATCGACCGATACTGATGGTATCGATCGATATCAACAAGAAAATCACCTCGGTATCGACCGATACTAGGTAGTATCGATCGATACTGACGGGCTTAGTCGAAACTCGACAGCTACAATTTAATGGTGAAATTGAATCCCCGGCAACGGCGCCAAAATTGATATGCTCAATTTAATACCCTAACAGTACTAAAGCAGTAGTTGCAGTAGTTGCAGTCTAGCTAGGGGTCGAACACAAGGACTCACAGAAATCACTCAATAAATTGTAGGATCAAGCTAAGCTAAGCAATTCAGTTTAAGCAGAAAACAGAAAGCAGAAAACGATTTGTATTCAATGGGAAAAAGATAGGTTCACGGATATTTCTCAGGAAATCAATGAATGCAAATAAACTAACTAATCAGGGTTCAGGTTAAGCTCGGTTCTCGAACTCAAATCACTAAAGTATAATTAACCAACTGTCGTTGCGAAAACTATCTAAATCTAAACTTCAGAATCCCAAATTTCTTTGCAAATCCCTAAGAATAAATCAGCTTTAATTTCGAGTTTGATATGTTCACAAATCAATTAAACCAAATTTCTTTGCGAATAATCAATTTGCTCACCCTAGTTCTATCAGGTAAATAATTGCACTGTCGTGCCTAATCAATTATCCTAAGATCTAAGTTCTAGGTGATCAATCTAGAATTAGCTTTGAGAACAACCTAAGGTGAAGAACTAATTCAGATTATGAACCCTAAATAACTAATCAACGTAGCATTCAAAGAAATCCCTAATGAGAATCCCCAAACCTAACAAGAGATCTACTCAGACATGGAGATTAAATTAATAAACATGTTTGAATAAATACTCTATATAAAATCAGAAAGAGAACACAAAGGTTTGAGATCTGATCTCGGACGAAGGGAAATCAGACTTGTATCTCTCACCAAAATCTCTCTTAAACTCAAGCAAAATAAAGCATAGCATAAACAAGTGGCTAAAGAATCCTATTTATAACCTAAATCACGACTTGGGGTCTTCTTGTAAATATCAGAGTCTTCTGGGCACTTTTGCAATTCTTCAAACTTCATAAAAAGTCGCGGCCCATGATTTTCCCGGCAGGTGTCGATCGATACCAAGGGGGTATCGATCGATGCTCAATGCTCAAATCGGGCACTTAGTCCTCAGACTTCACTTTCGCTCCAGAATGCTCCAAAGAACTCCAATATCTCCAATAATACTCCAAATGTGCTAAGACCTGTAAAAGACTCTAAAAGACTCCAAAATAGTATAAAGACTCTATAAAAAGGACTTATATCATGGCCTAAACAGGGTAAAAACCATGATATATCAATAAGAAACAGGAGTTCAGAGTTGTCTCTCCAAAAACAAAAGTGAAATCAAGAGTAATGAAAGCTTAGCCATCCAAGTGGCTGAAAAACCTAATTATAATGCTAAAACACGTTCTGGAGCTTATTGTAATATTTAAAGACTTCTGGGCTATTTTGCAATTCCTCAATTCTTCATTTAAGTCGCGACTCGTGTCTGCTGCAGTGGGTATCGACCGATACTAGCCAGTATCGATCGATACCGAGGCTTTAAATCGGGTACTCAGCTACACGAACGTTGCTTTGCTCCAAAATGCTCCAAAAAGCTCTAATATCTCCAATTATGCTCCAAACGTGCTAAAACCTGTAAAAGACTCTAAAACACTACCAAAAAGTAGAAAGACTCTATAAAACAGACTTATATCATGGATTAAAAGGGGTAAAAACCATGATATATCAACTCCCCAGACTTAGCATTTGCTTGCCCTCAAGCAAAACAGATAACTAAACCAGAGAAAGAGGTTTGAAAACATAGAGACTCATGTTCATGAAACATCGTAATGACCTTTTTCCTTAGTGCTCCACATATCACCTAACCAGTTTCAGATCTAACCACCATGTACTTCTCCGTAGGCATTCGCAGTTTCCCAGACTACACACATTATTTCACAGCATCATTCAATCAAGCCATCCTCGCTAGTTTCATCGCTGCGATTAATACCAAGAACCTTCTAGATTCTTTCTCATACAATATCATGACAAGGAACCACCCTTTTTCACACTTTCTGGTATTATATCTCTTCCCCAGACTTATTTCTTATTATGTTCTTTCTTTTATTTTCAACTTTGCCTATACACATCAAGGTATGAGACGCGAGTATTGATGGTGTTAGCCACTGAATCCCCGGTTCTTCCCTCTCAACGTATCAAAGGCGTAGGCAAATAATGGCATCATAGGAAAATCCTAGCCTCGCTTCCAATCCTTTTTGTGATCATTCCTCACCAAGTAGAATAATGGGATCGCTGGAAATTTTTCTAACCCTCTACTCAGAAGAAAATCATTTCATCTTTTCATGCATCTTATTAATTAACTTGTAACAGGAAGAGAAATACCATTACTTTAAAACACATGGGTTCCTTTGTCAGATACGAATGAGGAATCAAGCTATGAATACTAACCACATCGATGAAGTGCAAAAATTTGGTTCAGGCGTTAAAGAACTTTGCTGAAAACATGAGTGTTTTCTAGTTAACTTGTCAGCCTTTGGATTTTTCACTAGTCGATCTAGAACTGATTCTGTAACATTGGTCACTTAGAAGCAAGGTCAGATCAATAGATTCAAGAAAAATATCACAGTCTCCAACAAAGTTTTGACTCAATAAAACAACGAATGACTCAAAAACGACTAACTCTAGGAAAAACAAAAACAATGTCAGCGACTACCTCCCCCATACTTGAACAACACTGTCCCCAGTGTTATCTAGCCTAAGCTTGGTGAAAGAAAATAAATGAACCAAGTGGATTGTGAAAATCAAAAACAGGTTAATAGCAACAAGATAATTAAGCATAAATTCATGAGTTCAAATGCAAAAACAAAGCTGACATAGGTTCAAAAGAAACGAAAAATAAAAAGAAAAACAAATGTGAAGATAGAAGAAGACTAATCCTCTGTCGCCTCGGAATCGCCAGCAGCATCAGAATCATCAACATGAGTAGGATCAACCGGAGTCTGCGAGGTTCCAGGCTGAGACGAAGGAGCAGCATATGTGTCAGTCATGCAGCGGCAGCGAGAAATGCGGCTGGCTGCATCGGAAGTTCCAAAGGAGAAGGAAATGATGATGCAGGGATAGAAAAAGTCGCTGCTCGCGATCGCTGGGCTCGTCCTCCCTGGCTTGAAGTAGATGGAATGTCAGCAGTAGCAGGTGATGGCGCAGGAGCTCGTCGTCGAGTCGCAGGTGCTCGTCGTCGAGTCGCAGGTGCTCGAATCAACAGGTGCGGAGGTGGCTCGAAACGAAGCTGGGAAGGATCCTCGAGGATGTCTGTCAGCTCGTCGTTAGGGAGCGACACCAGAAAATCTCCAGCAGATGTAGTGAAGAACCAACGCCTCTCGGGCTTCAACCACTTAAGGTTCTTCTGATGGCTCTCATCCATAAATCGACGTGCAGTGACTATCGAGCAGCTCGTAGTACTGATCCCGAGGTGCTGGAAGATAGGAGTGAGGAGACTACCAACTGTCTCTGTCTTCGTGCTCGTGCCTGTGAATGGTTTGGTCTTCAATGAGACCAAATGATGCGCAAATACAGCACCAAGGTTGACCTCTGTAAGCTCATGCCAAGCGTAATCCTCCTCAGGAATAATGTCTCCGATAGCAAGACACGGAAGTAGAAGTTCGGATAATCTCATCTTGTTGGGTTCCATCTTGCACAAAAGAGTGGTGCTCAGGATCCTAACAAAACAGCGCAGGACCGGGTGCCGTATATCCATATAAGTGGACTCCTTAGAGTAATAAGCACCATTCTCGAAATGCTCCCAGAATATCTGCATGTCAGGATGCTGCGCGGGAAGAGTAACCCTCCTGCAATCCCGCGTAAAACCGAAGATGTCACAGAGATCAGGGAGTGGTAACCTATACCTCACTCCACAAGCCATAAAAGTCAAAGTACCCTCATGTGCATCCCGGAGAACCTCGTCCTGGTAGTAAACGCGAACTGTCACCATGAACTGACGAACCAAGTCCGGGAAAAGGTCATGCTACTGAGTGGCCATTTGGCCTAAACCAATCTTCGCGAGCAAACGGGCCAGCTCTGTGTCAAGGCCCAAGCGACGCATGGAGACTCCGTCAACAAACCGAGTAGGCTCTATAACCACACTCAACCACGTGTTATAGTGCAGCGTGTCATAATCATCCCACTGCTTCAAGATGGGTCTATAGGTGCAGTCATCACTCAACGCAATCTCCTTCTCCGTCCCATTCCAATTGCGATGACAAGGTATCCTGGCCTTCTCGTTCAGCTTAGGCCAAGGACCTCTGCGTGGGGCTACAGGAACATTAGGGGCAGATGGATCAGAGCTCGATGCGTCTGAAGTTCGTGCTCTCTTCGGCCTAGATGTCATCTGCAAACAAGACAGAAAGACACAACATAAATCCAACACCTCTCAGCAAATCTCAACAATTTCGGATCATCAGACACGAATGGTGTCGACCGATACCAGAGGGTATCGATCGACACTCTAGTCAATTCCAGTTCATCGAGTTCCACAATTCAAATTGTCCAAGAGTCAAAATTAAGGGCAATTGAATGTAAGGCAAGGTGCGAAACTACTCTAGAGCATCTCAGCAAATGACTATTGTCAAGAAAAACAAGTGCTAAGGAGTAGAATCTCACAAACCTCAAACCTAAAAATCGGACTGAAAATGTGGAATTTCGAAGACATACATTTGCTGATTGAAGAAACAAATGCTAGAAAGAGATAGAGGATGAAAACCTAATGAATCTAGGCACTTGAATCACCAAAATCGGTGAAGAAATAAGAGAGATGCGATTTGAGAGGGAGATGGAGGCGGTATCAACCGATGGAGAAGAAAGAAGAGAAAGAGAAACCCGAGGGTTTTAAGAGAAAATTTACCTTCCCGCACGATGTCGATCAAAACAAGATAGTATCGATCGACACTCGTTGGCCAAATCCTGTTCTTTCTCCACGACATGTGGTATCGATCGACACGGACCGGTGTCGGTCGACACCCTTCCTCGAAATTTGCTTCACGTTAAGACACAAGACACAAAACACAAGATAAAAACAAAAACGAAAATAAAAGAGTTATGTACAGACTCACCAGTGGGTTGCCTCCCACCAAACGCTTGTTTTACGTCACAAGCTTGACTTTACGGACGATCAGTCAGGAGAAGAATGAGAACTTGCTTCGAAACAAGCTCCACAATTAGACATCGCCAGCTTCAGAGTTCTGCTCATCATGCTCTCCACAAACTCTTGTCCTTTCTCTTTCAGCTCCGAAGTGAGAATAACTCTAGCCTTAGAGAACGGTTTCGAAGTTCCCTTGCACTTACCTTATATTCAATTGAATCTCCATCGCACTTCTGAGGGGTTAAAGTCACATGGGGAAAACTTTTTACTCCTTTGCTCTTCACCTTCTTCTCTGCCTTAGCTGTTTTTACGTCTTTCTTGGTGATGAGAGAAGGACTATTTAGAAGGTCTATGACAGTTGGATCGTCAGGAGGCTCTTCCGAAAGATCTACTACCAGTGTTCCTCCTGTAACAACATCGATGCAAGAGACACGTGTGGAAGTTCCTCTAGTACGAATTACTTCGTAGTACACCTCCTTGTCAATGTATGAGAACGAGATTATCTTACTGGGCGTATCCATAATGGCACCAGCTATAGCCATGAACGGTCTTCCAAGAATCAACTGCGTACGAGATTGTGCACTCATCTCCACAACCTGAAAATCAGCAGGAACCAGACAATCTCTTACGTTAACCAGCAAATCAGGGATTGTACCATATGGGAGTGAGGTGAAACAATTCGCGAATGTGATAGATGACATGGGCGGTCGAATATCAGCTCCTAATCTCTCTGCAATTGCCCTTGACATGACATTGACGCTAGCCCCTGAGTCAACGAGAGACTCTTTGAATTCAACTCCAGAGATGGAGCACGGAACGGAGAATATTCATGGGTCTTCCCTCTTGGTCAACTGCCTCAGCGGTAGTGATGTGCTTATGACCTTGATAAAGAGTGCCTTAATCTCTTCCTCAGTTTCTCTGCAATCTCGGAAGTAACTTAGCAGGGGGCGGTACTCTAGAGCTTTTTCAAAAGTCAGTGTGAGAGGAATCCTTCGTACCATCTTCTCAAAGCCACGCAGCTGCTTTGGAGAAATAGGGTCTTTGAGGTGTCTAAGTAGTCTAGGATATGGCACCTTAGGCTTGTAAACACGTTCCTCAATCACTTCTGGTTTCTTCATAATTTTCGGGTCGGTCTGCGAAGGGTGTCGATCAATGCTAGGCAGGGTATCGATCGACACTCGGGGTTCTGACTCGTCTCGAGAAAGGATTTGGACTGCTATCGATCGATACTCGGTGGTGTCGGTTGATACCCTGGAATTTTCTGAATCCTCGTCGTCATCTTCTACAGGATCATCAAAATTTCCTACATTCAAACCCTTTTCTATCACCACAGTGATCTCCTTAGCACCTCTTACAGTGATTGCATTGGCGTGTTCATTGTGTGAACGAACCATCTTTCCTTTGACACCCGATGTAGTCTGAGCTACTTGAGTTTCCAGCATCTTCTGATGAATATCGAGAGCTTCGATCCTTCCACTCAGATCTTTGTACATAGCATCCATCTTACCATTGAAATTCACTGTTATATGTTGATGTCCTTGAACCAGTTGTTAAAACATAGCCTCAATCTTACTCTCAGGAGTCTTAGCAGGTATAGGTTGATAAGATGAACTCTCATAGTTCCTAGTGTAACCGCTGTTCTGGACAGGTTTCTGGTTAAACTGATTCAATCCAAAATCAGCTCCACCAATATAGTTAACGTCCTCCACTTCATCTTCAGCAGCAAAGTGGACCGCTTTTTGGGTCTTTCCCATCAACAGATTATGCATTGAATCCAACTTAGCATTCACCTCTACGATTCGACTGCTATCCAGGTTACCAGCTTGCTTCTTGCGCTCCATCTCTGCATTCTTGGTACTATTGCTAGATGCCAAGTTCTCAATCAGCACATAAGCATCGTCGGGATACCTTGTGTTGAAATTCCCATTACTTGCAGCATCTAAGAACATCTGATACCTCCAATCGATCCTTCTGTAGAAAGTACCCAGCAGCTGAACCTGAGTGAACCCATGGTCCGGACAATCTCTCTGATATGACCTGAAACGAATCCAAGCAGCCTTGAGTGCCTCTGTCAGACCCTGAGAAAACTGGGAAATCTTGTTCTTGAGCTCTTCGGATCTCGCATCATCATAGAAGTTATTAAGGAACGCAGTCTTGGTCTCATCTCAAGTAGTCAGTGACCCAACTGGTAACTGTTTCAGCCAGTAAGTGGCATCTCCACCAAGAGAGTATGGAAAGAGCTTGCAGAAAAGGTAATCATAGGATACTCCATGGCACTTGATGCTTGTAACCAAATCCTCAAACCTCTCAATGGGATCCATAGGGTGTTCATGAGAAAGACCATGAAAAAGATGCTGACCCACAAGAGTGTAGTATGCAGGTTTCAGCTCAAAGTCATTCTTCTGAAATGGTGGAGGGCGAATCGCTGATCGATTGGCATAAAACTGATCAGGCATGTTGTATTCACCAATCGTTCTACCGCAGTTAATCACAGCGTTCCCTGCATTCACAGCAGCTGCAGGGACAACGATGTTTCCAGCTTCATCAAGTCGCTGCCCTCTCTCATTGCACAGTTGGCCCTCTTGGTCTCTCAAAGCTCCAGCAGCATCCTGAATCAAAATCATTGTATTGTTCATCTCTGCTGGCTTCTTTGCTTTCCTGTTTGCACGTTCCAAATTTGTTAGCTGCTCGTTTGACAGATCAACTAGTGGAGTGTTCTTGTTCCTTCTGGTTTCTTGAAGAGGCATGCACCTTAAACACAAAAGTCAAGAACGTAAGTAACTGAAATTCACGACGGGTATCGACCGATACCACTAGGGTGTCGATCGATACTCAGCAATTTAGGCAAAATTCTAAGCTAAAATCTAATGGTGAAATTGAGTCCCCGGCAACATCGCCAAATTTGATATGCTCAAATTAATACCCTAAAAGTACTAAGCAATTGTTGCAGTATATGTAGGGGTCGAACACAAGGACTCATGGAAATCACACAATAGATCAAATAGATTCGAATTAAGCTAAACCAAAAGATGTAATTAAAAGCAGTGCGTAAATTAAAACAAGTTGTAATTCGACTGGGAGAAAGATAGGTTCAAAGTATTTCTCAGGAAATCAATGAATGCAGATAAACTAACTAACATGATTCAAATTTAGCGCGGTTCTTAAACTCAAATCACTAAAGTATAGCTAACCAATTCTCGTTGCGAAAACTATCTAAGTCTAAATCCTAGAATTCCAAATCTCTTTGCGAATCCTAAAGTCTAAATCAGCTTTTAGATCAGGTTTGATTTGTTCACAAAACAACAAAACCAAATCTCTTTGCGAATAGTTATTTTGCTCACCTTAGGTTCTATCAGGTAATTAATCGCACTGTTGTGCCTAATCAATTATCTTAAGATCAATGTTCTAGGTAGCTAATCTAGAACAAGCTTTGAACACAACATAAAGCGAAAAACTAATTTAGATGGTGAATTCTAATCAACTAATCAACCTAGCATTTAGAGAAAACCCTTATAAGAACCCTGGACTTAAAGTTGATCTACTCAGACATGGAGAATGAAAACAACATGATTGAATAGATCATCAAAGAAATCAATAAGAAACAGGAGTTCAGAGTTGTCTCTCCAAAAACCAAAGTGAAATCAAGAGTAATGAAAACTTAGCCATCCAAGTGGCTGAAAAACCTAATTGTAATGCTAAAACACGTTATGGGGCTTATTGTAATAATTAAATACTTCTGGGCTATTTTGCAATTCCTCAATTCTTCATTTAAGTCGCGACTCGTGTCTGCTGCAGTGGGTATCGACCGATACTAGACAGTATCGATCGATACCGAGGCTTCAAATCGGGTACTCAGCTACACGAACGTTGCTTTGCTCCAAAATGCTCCACAAAGCTCCAATATCTCCAATTATGCTCCAAACGTGCTAAAACATGTAAAAGACGCTAAAACACTACCAAATAGTAGAAAGACTCTATAAAACGGACTTATATCAAAGCTTAAACGGGGTAAAAACTATGATATATCAATAATCTAATCATTCCAAAACTCTCACCTCATGCTACGGCAAAATGGAGTTGAAGCAAATCGGCCAGGCCTATGTTCTTACCTCATATTACGGTAAAAGGGAGCGGAACGACTAAACACATTTTTCTCACCTCATGCTATGGCCAAAGGGAGCAGAATGAATGTTCATTGCATGTTCTCACCTTATGCTATGACATAAGGGAGTAGAGCTGTTGATACTCATTTGGTGTTCTCACCTCATGCTACGACAAAATGGAGTACAATTCAATTTCGATTATTCCAACAGGTGAGAATAAAATCAAAAGAATAAATATTCAAATATCAGTTCAAAGGTTCAAACCCAAACCCGTCTGATAAGGCTCTAATCCCGAACTCATTTACATCCAAGGAAGGAAGAGAAATACTTTCCACTGCAGCCCTAAGCGATGGGATAATCTTATCAACACGAAAAGCTTCATAAGAAAAGTCAGTGATCTTCATGTCACGGATATCTAAGAGCATAAGATAATTGGCCTCAGCCTGGCTGAATGATATATCATGGTTTTTACCCCTTTTAGGCCATGATATAAGTCTGTTTTATAGAGTCTTTATTCTATTTCGTAGTATTTTAGAGTCTTTTACAGGTTTTAACACGTTTGGAGCATAATTGGAGATATTGGAGCTTTCTGGAGCAGCTTGGAGCAAAGCTGAAGATCTTGTTGCTGAGTACCCGATTTCACGTCAAGCATCGATCGATACCCCCCTGGTATCGATCCACACTCATCACAGCAGACACGACCCGCGACTTTAATGAAGAGTTGAAGAATTGCAATTTGGTCCAGAAGTCTTTAATATTTACAAGAAGACCCCAATTCGTGATTTAGGTTATTTATAGGGATTTTACAGCCACTTTGTTGGCTATGCTTTATTTTACTTTGATCATACTTTGGCTTTGGAGAGACAACTATGAACTCCTGTTTTTATTGATTTCTTTGATGATCTATACAATCATGTTGCTTTCAATCTATAGATCCACTTTAGGTTCAGGGTTCTCATAAGGGTTTTCTCTGAATGCTAGGTTGATTAGTTTATTAGGATTCACCATCTTAATTAGTTCTTCGCCTTAGGTTGTGTTCAAAGCTAATTCTAGGTTGACGAATCTGGAACTTAGATCTTAGGATAATTGATTTAGCACGACAGTGCGATTAATTACTTGATAGAACCTTAGGTGAGCAAATTGATTATTCGCAAAGAGATTCGGTTTAATTGATTTGTGAACATATCAAACCTGATATTAAAGCTGATTTAGACTTTAGGATTCGCAAAGAGATTTGGAATTCCTAGGATTTAAATTTAGATAATTCTCGCAACGACAGTTGGTCAAATATACTTTAGTGATTTGAGTTCAAGAACTGCGCTAAATCTGAATCATGTTAGTTAGTTTATCTGCATTCATTGATTTCCTGAGAAATACCCTGAGCCTATATTTCTCCCAATTGAATTACAACTCTTTTAATTTCTGCACTGCTTTCAATTACATCTCTTAGCTTAGCTTAATTCGATACTATACAATCTATTGTGCATCTCTGTGAGTCTTTGTGGTTTGACCCCTAGCTATACTACGACAACTGCTTTAGTATCTGAATAGGGTATTAATTTGAGCATATCAAATTTTGCGCCGTTGCCGGGGACTCAATTTCGCCTTTAGATTTTAGATGTCGAGTTTCGACTAAGTTCATCGGTATCGATCGATACTCACTAGTATCGGTTGATACTCAGGCGATTCCTTTATTGATATCGATCGACACCATCCGGTATCGATCGATACTCAACGTATTTATTTTTTTGGTTACTTACGTGCCTTGTCTAGTGTTTTGTTTTCAGGTGTATGCATGTTCGTGAAACCAGAAGCAACAAGAGCAAAAACCTAGTTGAACTGTCACTGGAACAGCTAGCGCTTGTGGAACGCACAAACAGAAAGATGATATGCTCAATTTAATACCCTAACATATACTAAGCAGTTGTCGTAGTATAGCTAGGGGTCGAACACAAGGACTCACGGAAACACACAATAGATTCTAGATGCTGAATTACGCTAAGTGAAACAGATGTAATTGAAAGCAGTTCAGAAATTAAAAAGGGTTGTAATTCAATTGGGAAACTATAGGCCCATGGTTTTCTCAGGAAATCAATGAATGCAGATAAACTAACTAACAGGATTCAGATTTAGCGCAGTTGTTGAACTCAAAACACTAAAATATAGCTAACCAACTCTCGTTGCGAAAACTATCTAAATCTAAATCCTAGGAATTCCAAATCTCTTTGTGAATCCTAAAGTCTAAATCAGCTTTAAAATCAGGTTTGATATGTTCACAAATCAATTAAACCAAATCTCTTTGCGAATAATCAATTTACTCACCTAAGGTTCTATCAGGTAATTAATCGCACTCTCGTGCCTAATCAATTATCCTAAGATCTAAGTTCCAGATTTGTCAACCTAGAATTAGCTTTGAGAACAACCTAAGGCGAAGAACTAATTCAGATTATGCATCCTAAACAGATAATCAACCTAACATTCAAAGAAATCCTTTATGAGAAAACCCTAAACCTAAGGTGGATCTACTCAGACCTGGAGAATGAAACAATCAACATGTTTGAATAAATACTCAATAGAATAAGAATAACAAGAGGTTCTTGAGATCTGATCTCGGACGAAGGGAAATTCAGACTTGTCTCAAACCAAAGTAAAATCAAACACAGAAATAAAGCATAGCCTAAACAGATGGCTAAAAACCTAATTATATAGCTAATACACGTTTTGGGCCTTCTTGTAAATATTAAAGTCTTCTGGGCACTTTTGTAAATCTTCAAATCTTGGAAAGACTCGCGGGTTGTGTTTGCTGCGATGGGTATCGATCGATACCAGGGGGTATCGATCGATGCTTGTCGTGAAATCAGGTACTCAACAACACGACTTCAGCTTCTGCTCCAAAGTGCTCCAGTAAATCCAATAATGCTCCAAACGTGCTAAGACCTGTAAAAGACTCTAAAAGACTCCAAAATACTATAAAGACTCTATAAAAAGGATTTATACCATGGCTTAAACAGGGTAAAAACCATGATATATCAACTCCCCCAGACTTAGCCTTTGCTTGCCCTCAAGCAAATAAAAGACCAAACAGAGAAAGAGGTTTGAAAACGCGGAGACTCACCTGTTCACGAACCATCGAAATGACCTTTTTCCCAAGTATCCAAATGTCACCAAATCAGCTTTTGATCTAACCACCATGTACTTCTCCGTAGATATTCACAGCTTTCCCAGACTCCACACATGATCCCACAGCATTGTTCAAACAAAACCCTCATCGCCAGTTTCATCGCTGCAGCTAATATTCAAGAACCTTCTATACTCTTTACCAAACAATATCATGACAAGGAACCACCATTTTTCACACTTTTTGTATCAATTTCTCTCCCCCAGACTTATTTCTTATTATTTTCTCTTTTTTTATTTTTTTCTTTTCAGCTTTGCATATACACATCGAGGTATGAGACGCGAGTAATGATGGTGTTTGCCACCAAATCTCCGGCTCTTCCCTCTCAATGTATCAAAGGATGTAGGCGAATAATGGCATCATAGGAAAATCCTAGCCTCGTTTCCAAACCTTTGCGTGATCATTCCCTCTTAAGTAGAATAATGGGATCGCTGGAAATTTTCCTAGCCCTCTACTCAGAAGAAAATCATTTCATCTTTTATGCTCTTATTTATCAACTTATAACAGGGGAGAGAGATACTATTAATCTAAACACATGGGTTCCTTTATCAGATATGAATGATGAATCAAGCTCTATGAACACTAACCACATCGATGAAGTGCAAAAATTTGGCTCAGGTTTCAGAAGAACTCTGCTGGAAACATGGATGTTTTCTAGTCAACTGGTCAGTCTTTGGATTTTTCATTAGTCGATCTAGAACTGATCCTGTAACACTGTGCACTCAAAAACAAAATCAAATCAATAGGTTCAAGCACATGATCATTATCTCCAACAAGTTTTGACTCAATAAAACAATTTTGACTCGATAAAACGACTGACTCTAAGAAAAACACACACAATGTCAGCAGACACCTCCCCCAGACTTGAACAACACTGTCCCCAGTGTTATCTAGCCTAGAGTTGGTGAAAATAAACAAATGAACTGAGTGGATTATAAAAATTAGGAACTGTACCTGTACAGGGTATCGATCGATACTAGGCAGTATCGATCGATACCAACTGTATGTCGACTCAATGATTAAAAATCAAGGGTGACGAGTTGCTTAACCAGGGAAAGCGTTCCATTAGCACTGTTAGGAACACTCAAAAACAGGTTAAAAGCAACATGGTAGATCAAAGATGAATCCAAGGAAGTTCAAATGCAAAAACACACACTGACATAAGTTCAACAGCAAATAAAAAGAAAAGAAAAAGAAAAAGAAAGAAAAATACAAACGTGAAGATCAGATAAGACTAATCATGCGTCTCCTCGGAATCACTCTCATCATTAGCAGCAGGTGCGGTGTGTGAAGGTCCAGTCTGGGACGATGGATCAGTGTCAGTCGTGCAGCGGCAGCGAACAGCAGCCCAGATGCTCCTCAAGCTGGCGATCATAAATCTCTGGAAAGCAGCTGGCTCCATCGGAACGTCTGTGTCCGCAGGCCATTGTGGCTCAGGAATAGGTGGACACGGTGCAGCCTGTGTACGTCCTCTCTGTCGTGAAGTAGATGGGATATCAGCAGGAGGACGAACCTGTCGTCGAGTCGTAGAAATCGAAGTCAGGAGGTCCGCAGGAGTCTCGAAACGAAGCAGAGTAGGGTCCTCAGATATATCTGTCAGGTCCCTAGCATGTACCTGCACCAGAAAGCTCCCATCTGATCTGTTAAGGATCCACTTCCTCTCGGGCTTCAACCACTTAAGGTTCCTCATATGAGCCTCATCCATGTATCGACGCGCAGTGACTATCGAGCAACTCGTAGTGCTGATCCCGAGGTGCTGGAAGATAGGTGTCAGAAGACTACCAACCGACTCCTTCTTCGTGCTCGTCCCTGTGAATGGTTTGGTCTTCAGAGAGACCAGATGATGTGCAAAAACAGCCCCAAGGTTAACATCTTCCAGCTCAGGCCACTCAAAATCCTGCTCAGGGATGATGTTCCTGACAGCCAGAAACAACAGCAGAAGCTCAGGCACTCGCATCTTGTTAGGCTCCATCTTGCACAAGAGAGTAGTGCTCAGGATCCTGACAAAGCAACGCAGGACCGGGTGTCGAATGTCCATCTGAGTAGACGTCTTGGAATCGTAGACACCATTCCCGAACCATGCCCAAAATCCACGTATGTAAGGATGGGCAGCTGGAATAGCAATCCTCCTGCGATCTCTCCGAAAACCATAGAGGTCACAGAGGTCAGGGAATGAAATCATGTACCTCACGCCGCGAACCTTGAAAGATAGAGTACCACTCTGTGCGTCTCGCAGAACCTCGTCTGAATAGCTAATGCAGGCTGTCGCCATGAACTGACAAACCAAGTCCGGGAAGAGATCATACTGACGTGTGTCCATATGGCCAAAACCAATCTGCTCGAGCAGACGAGCCAAATCTGAGTCAAGACCCAGCTGATGCAGAGAAACGCCATCCACAAACCGAGTAGGCTCGATGGTGACACCCAACCACGCGTTGTAGAACAGCGTGTCGAAATCGTCCCACTCTTCAGAAATGGGTCTGAATGCGGTGTCATCACTCAAGGCATACGCCTTCTCCTGTCCATCCCAATCGCGGTGGCAGGGGATCCTGGCCTTCTCGTTCAGCTTAGGCCAAGGATTTCTGCGTGGGGCTGCAGGAATATCCGTAGTAGACGGGTTAGAGCTCGATGCGCCTGTAGTCCTGGCTCTCTTGGACTTAGATGTCATCTGCAAACAAAGACAGAAGGACACAGCATAAATCCAACACCTCTCAGCAATCACAGAAAATTCTTATCGTCAAACTCGCAAGGTGTCGATCGATACCAGGGGGTATCGATCGACACCCTGAAGCAGTTTCAGGTTCATGGTCGCTCAAAATCCCAAATCATCAATAATGAAAACCAAGGCAATTCAAAGGCATATGTTGGTTCGAAACTACCCTAGAACAACTCAGCAAACGACATGCATCGATAAAAACAAGTAGTAAAGAGTGGGATTTCACAAATCTTAAACCCAAAAATCGGACATAAACCGCTGAATTTAGAGATCATACATTTGCGGGGTTGCGAATTAAGTGCTAGAAACGGATAGAGGATGAAAATCCAATGAATCTAGGTGCTTAAATCGCCAAAATCGGTGAAGAAATGTGAAAGATGCGATTTGAGAGAGAAAAGGAGGCGGTGTCGATCGATGGAGAAGAAAGAGCAGAAAAAGAAAACCCGAGGGTTTTGAAAGAGAGCTTACCTTCCCGCATGGTATCGATCGATACCCAGAAGTATCGGTCGATACTGGCTGTTGTTTGTCGACACTGGATAGTGTCGATCGACACTTATGAAGAATTTTGTTCCTTTTACGGCACTTGGTATCGATCGATACTTCTCATCTAATCTGCTTCACGTTTGACACAAGACACAAGACACAAAACCAAAAATAAAAAAAAAACAAAAATAAAAGATTTATGTACAAACTTACCAGTGGGTTGCCTCCCACCAAGCGCTTGTTTTACGACACGAGCTTGACTTTACGGGCTATCAGTCAGGAGAAAAATGTGAACTTGCGTCGAAACAAGCTCCACAATTTGACATCGCCAGCATCAGAGTTCTGCTCATTATGTTTTCCACAAACTCCTGTCCTTTTTCTTTCAGCTCTGAAGTGAGAAGAATTCGTGCTTTGGAGAATGGTTTCGAAGTTCCCTTGCACTTCACCTTATACTGAATTGAATCTCCATCGCACTTTTGAGGGGTTAAAATCACAGAGGGATCGAGCACCCTTCACTTCTTTGCTCTTCACCTTCTCCTTTGCCTTAACTATTTCGACGTCTTTCTTGGGGAGGACAGAAAGAGTATCTAGAACGTCTGTGACCGTTGGCTCATCAGGAGGTTCTTCTAATAGATCAATTACCAACGTCTCTCCTGTGACAATGGTAATGCAAGAGATATGTGTAGGAGTTCTTCTAATAGGGATGGCTTCATAGTACACCTCCTTGTCAATGTATGAGAACGAGATTCTCTTGCTTGGCGTATCCATAATCGCTCCAACCGTGGCCATAAACGGTCTTCCAAGGATCAATTGCGTAGTAGAATTGACACTCATCTCAACAACCTGAAAATCAGTAGGGACCAGACAACCTCCTACTTGGACAAGTAAATCAGCGATTGCACCATATGGAGTTGAGGTTGAAGAGTTCGCGAATGTGATAGATGTCTTGGGAGATCGAATATCAGCCCCCAATCTCTCTGCAATTGCCTTTGACATGACATTAACGCTAGCCCCTGAGTCGACGAGAGACTCTCTGAATTTAGCTCCAGAAATAGAGCATGGAACTGAGAAGATTCATGGGTCTTCCCTCTTAGTCAGCTGCGTCAGTAGAGTCGGTCGAGGGTATTGCTCTTTAGGCTTGTAGCCTCTTTCTTCAAGCAACTCAGGCGTCTTCATAAACTCTGGCTCGATCTGCGAAGGGTATCGATCGATACCAGGTAGGGTATCGATCGATACCATGGGTTCTGCCACGTTTTGAGAAGAGATTTGGATCGGTATCGATCGATGCTTGATGGTGTCGGTCGATACCTTGGCGATTTCAGGATCCACTTCGTCGTTCTTGGTAGAATTGGCTAAAATCTTGGCAGTCTGGGCTAACTGTGTATCCAAAATCGTCTGACGAACATTGAGAGCCTCGATTTTGCTATTCAGATCAGGGTACAAGGTATCCAACCTCCCGTTGAAAGTTGCTGTCATCTGCTGCTGTCCGTGAAAAAAGCTGTTCAAGCATGGATTCTATCTTGTTTTCAGAAGTTCTGGGTGGTGTGGATGGGTATTGATACCTTTGATCTTGAGATCCAGCTCCACCAACGTAGTTAACATGTTCCACTGCATTTTCTTCAGCAAAACGAACAGTCTTCTTCTGCCTGCCCATCAACAAATTATGCACCGAATCCAGCTTCGCATGCACCTCAGCAATTTGCAACCCATCCATGCTCTCAGCCTGCTTCCTTCTCTCAGAGTCTGCATTCTTGGCGCTATGGCTAGATGCAAAGTTCTCAATCAACTGATAAGCATCGTCAGGATATCTGGTAAAGAAGTTTCCATTGCTGGCAGAGTCCAATGCCATCTGGTACCTACAGTCAATCCCTCTGAAGAAGAAATTCAGCAACTGAACTGTATCGAACCCGTGATGCGGACAATCCCTCTGATAAGATCTGAATCGCACCCAAGCAACCTTAAGTCCCTCAGTTCCTCCCTGAGAAAATTTAGAGATCTTGTTCCTGAGCTCCTCGGATCTCGCATCATCGAAAAAATTGTTCAAGAAAGCGCTATTAATCTCTTCCCATGTAGTCAGTGATCCAGGAGGTAACTGCTTCAGCCAGTAAGTAGCTTCTCCACAAAGAGAGTATGGGAACAGTTTACAGAAAAGAAATTCATTGGGCACTCCTTCGTATTTCACGCTAGTGACCAAATCTTCGAATTTCTCAATGTGGTCCATAGGATGTTCATGAGGAAGACCATGAAAGAGATGCGATCCCACAAGAGCAAAGTAAGCAGGCTTCAGCGCAAAGTCATTCATCTGGAACGTAGGAATACGGATCGCTGATCGATTGGTATAATACTGATGAGGCATGTTGTACTCACCAATCGTTCGACCACGATCAACTACTACATCGTCCCCAACGTTGGCGCGCCCAGCTGGCGCGACAATCTCATCAACAACAGTAAGAGGAACAACGACGGTTCCAGCTGCATCAGGTCTTAATATCGATGTGTTCCTCATCTCTGATGTCTGCTTCGTCTTCCCGTTTGCACGTTCCAAATTCACACCTGAAACACACTAGGTAAGACACGTTAGTAACTAAAAACACGTTGAGTATCGATCGACACTTAATGGTATCGATCGATATCAACAAAGAAGTCGCCCTAGTATCGACCGATACTGATGAGTATCGATCGATACCGACGAACTTAGTCGAAACTCAATAGCTAAAATCTAATGGCGAATTGAGTCCCCGACAACGGCGCCAAAATTGATATGCTCAATTTAATACCCTAAAAGATACTAAGCAGTTGTCGTAGTATAGCTAGGGGTCGAACACAAGGACTCACGGAAACATACAATAGATTCTAGATGCTGAATTACGCTAAGTGAAACAGATGTAATTGAAAGCAGTTCAGAAATTAAAAAGGGTTGTAATTCAATTGGGAAATTATAGGCCCAGGGTTTTCTCAGGAAATCAATGAATGCAGATAAACTAACTAACAGGATTCAGATTTAGCGCAGTTCTTGAACTCAAAACACTAAAATATAGCTAACCAACTCTCGTTTCGAAAACTATCTAAATCTAAATCCTAGGAATTCCAAATCTCTTTGCGAATCCTAAAGTCTAAATCAGCTTTAAAATCAGGTTTGATATGTTCACAAATCAATTAAACCAAATCTCTTTGCGAATAATCAATTTGCTCACCTAAGGTTCTATCAGGTAATTAATCGCACTCTCGTGCCTAATCAATTATCCTAAGATTTAAGTTCCAGATTCGTCAACCTATAATTAGCTTTGAGAACAACCTAAGGCGAAGAACTAATTCAGATTATGAATCCTAAACAGATAATCAACATAGCATTCAAATAAATCCTTTATGAGAAAACCCTAAACCTAAGGTGGATCTACTCAGATATGGAGAATGAAACAATCAACATGTTTGAATAAATACTCAATATAATAAGAATAACAAGAGGTTCTTGAGATCTGATCTCGGACGAAGGGATATTCAGACTTGTCTCAAACCAAAGTAAAATCAAACACATAAATAAAGCATGGCCTAAACAGGTGGCTGTAAATTCCTATTTATAACCTAAAACACGAGTTGGGGTCATCTTGTAATTATTAAAGACTTCTGGGCACTTTTGATATTCTTCAAGTCTTGGAAAACTCGCGGGTCGTGTCTTGCTGCGATGAGTGTCGATCGATACCAAGGGCGTATCGATCGATGCTCGACGTGAAATCAGGTACTCAGCAACACGACTTCAGCTTCTGCTCCAAACTGCTCCAGAAAGCTCCAGTAAATCCAATAATGCTCCAAACGTGCTAAGACCTGTAAAAGACTCCAAAATACTATAAAGACTCTATAAAAAGGGCTTATATCATGGTCTAAACAGGGTAAAAACCATGATATATCAACTCCCCTAGACTTAGCATTTGCTTGCCCTTAAGCAAATAGAAGACTATACAGAGAAAGAGGTTTGAAAACGCGGAGACTCACCTGTTCATGAACCATCGAAATGACCTTTTTCCCAAGCACCCAAATGTCACCAAATCAGCTTTTGATCTAACCACCATGTACTTCTCTGTAGACAGTCGCAGCTTTCCCAGACTCCACACATTATCCCGCAGCATTGTTCAAACAAAACCCTCATCGCCAGTTTCATCGTTGCAGCTAATATTCAAGAACCTTCTAGACTCTTTACCAGACAATATCATGACAAGGAACCACCCTTTTTCACACTTTTTGTATCAATTTCTCTCCCCCAGACTTATTTCTTATTATGTTCTTTTTTTTATTATTCTTTTCAGCTTTGCATATACACATCAAGGTATGAGACGCAAGTATTGATGGTGTTTGCCACCAAATCCCCGGTTCTTCCCTCTCAATGTATCAAAGGATGTAGGCGAATAATGGCATCATAGGAAAATCCTAGCCTCGCTTCCAAACCTTTGTGTGATCATTCCCTCTTAAGTAGAATAATGGGATCGCTGGAAATTTTCCTAACCCTCTACTCAGAAGAAAATCATTTCAATCTTTTATGCTCTTATTTATCAACTTATAACAGGGGAGAGAGATACTATTACTCTTAAACACATGGGTTCCTTTATCAGATATGAATGATGAATCAAGCTCTAAAAACACTAACCACATTGATGAAGTGCAAAAATTTGGCTCAGGCTTCAGAAGAACTCTGCTGGAGACATGGATGTTTTCTAGTCAACTGGTCAGTCCTTGGATTTTTCATTAGTCGATCTAGAACTGATCCTGTAACACTGTGCACTCAAAAACAAAATCAAATCAATAGGTTCAAGCACATGATCATTATCTCCAACAAGTTTTAACTCAATAAAACAATTTTGACTCGATAAAACGACTGACTCTAAGAAAAACAAACACAATGTCAGCAGACACCTCCCCCTGACTTGAACAACACTGTCCCCAGTGTTATCTAGCCTAGAGTGGGTAAAAGAAGACAAAAGAATAGAAGAAACGAAGAGAAACAAGAAGTTACCTTGCTGGAACATCGAGTATCGATCGACACACAACCTGGTATCGATTGATACTAGGCTTAAATCGACTTGATGAACCGTACATTCGCGATCGGTGTTGATCGATACCAATGGGGTATCGATCGATGCAAAGGCGATTTCGAATCTGCTCTTTGTTTATCCTGACACAAACACAAAACGAACGAAAATAAAAGGAAAAATGACTCAAAGACAGACTCACCAGTGGGTTGCCTCCCACCAAGCGCTCGTTTAACGTCAATAGCTTGACTGTAACGCCCTTCAGGCTGGATAAGAGTGAGAGCTTACACCAAAACAAGGTCCACAACTCGACATTGCTATCTTCAGAGTTTTCTCATCATGCTGTCCACAAACTCCTTTCCTTTCTCTTTCAGCTCTGAAGTAAGAAGGATTCTAGCCTTAGAGAATGGCTTCGAAGCTCCTTTGCACTTTACCTTGTACTCAATCGAATTCCCATCGCTCTTCCGAGGGATTAAAGTGACATGGGGATCCTCAACTCTTTTGCTCTTGGCCTTCTTCTTTGTTGTTGCCTTGGCCTTCTTGGCAACTTCTTTGGGGATGCTGGGTGCTTCAGCTGGAACATCTGCGATAGTAGGCTCATCAGGAGGCTCTTCCAAAATATCAATTGCTAGTGACTCTCCTGTGATAACCTTGATGCTAGAGACACGTGTGGGAGCAACTCTAGGGGGAATGGCATCATAGTAGACATCTCCGTCAATGTAAGAGAAAGAGAGTCTCTTATTAGGTGTGTCTATGATCGCACCAGCAGTAGCCATGAACGGTCGTCCCAGGAGCAGAGAAACCTCAGATCCTTTGCTCATCTCCACAACCTGAAAATCAGTGGGCACCAGACAATCTCCTACTTTAATAGGCAAAGCATGGATAGTACCGTATGGAGGTGAGGTGGAAGAGTTTGCAAACGTGAGAAGCAAAGTAGGGGGTCTTATATCAGCCTTCAATCGTTCAGCAATTTCCTTTGATATCACATTGACGCTAGACCCTGAGTCAACGAGAGACTCTTTGAACTCGACTCCAGAGATAGAGCATGGTACCGCGAATTTCCCTGGGTCTTCCTTCTATGTCAATTGCCGCGGCTGTAGTGACTTGCGTCTTGCCTCGATAAAGAGTGCCTTAATTTCTTCCTCAGTTTCCCTGCAATCTTTAAAGTGACTTAGCAGAGGCCAGTCCTCAAGAGCTTCTTCAAAAGTGACATCGTCGGGAATCCTTCGTACCCTCTTCTCAAAGCCACGCAGCTGCTTTGGAGTGATAGGATCTCTGAGGTGTTTAGGAACAGGGTTCACCTTCTTAGATTTGCGAATTCTTTTCTCAGCTCGTTCCTTAACTCTCTCTGCCTGATACTTGGCTTCCTGGTCTTCCCAAAATTGGGCGATATTGAATCGTTTTGCTACTGTTTGAGGTGCCTCAGTCGAAATCGCATGTGTCTCCTCAGAAATCGCCTCAGTATCGACTGATACCAATGGGGTATCGATCGATACACGGGTTTTTGAAGTATCCCATTTCAGAATTGTAACCGGCATCAATCGACACTTGGGGGTATCGATCGATGCTCCGGCGATTTCAGGATCCTCATCGAAATTTCCAGCACTCGAGATGATGGCATTGACGTGTGCGTCGTGTGGATGAACTGTCTTTCCCTTGGCATTTGCAGCAGATTGAGCTACTTGCGTTGTGATATGCTCAATTTAATACACTAACAGTACTAAAGCAGTAGTCGTAGTCTAGCTAGGGGTCGAACACAAAGATCCACAGAAATCACTCAATAAATTATTAGAATCAAGCTAAGCTAAGCAATTCAGTTTTAGCAGAAAACATGAAACAGTAAACGAGTTGTATTCAATGGGAAAAATATAGGTTCAGGGATATTTCTCAGGAAATCAATGAATGCAAAATAAACTAACTAATCAGGGTTCAGGTTAAGCACGGTTCTCGAACTCAAATCACTAGAATATAATTAACCAACTGTCGTTGCGAAAACTATCTAAATCTAAACTTCAGAATCCCAAATTTCTTTGCAAATCCCTAAGAATAAATCAGCCTTAATTTCAAGTTTGATATGTTCACAAATCAATTAAACCAAATTTCTTTGCGAATAATCAATTTGCTCACCCTA
>PKML01071265.1:306934-323884 GCA_002933935.1 Eutrema yunnanense | reverse complement strand
AAAGCATAAAAAGGCATAAAAAGGCATAGCCTAAACAGATGGCTTAAAACTCCTATTTATAACCTAAAACACGACTTGGGGTCTTCTTGTAATTATCAGAGACTTCTGGGCACTTTTTGCAATTCTTCAAACTTCATTAAGTCGCGACTTTGAAATCTGCTTCGATGGGTATCGATCGATACCAGGGGGTATCGATCGATACTGGACGTGAATTCGGGTACTTTAGCCAGCAGACTTCAGTTTCGCTCCAGAATGCTCCATAAACTCCAATATCTCCAAGAATACTCCAAATGTGCTAAAACCTGCAAAAGACTCTAAAAGACTCCAAAATACTATAAAAGACTCTATAAAAGGACTTATATCATGGTCTAAACAGGGTAAAAACCATGATATATCAAGTACAGATGGTCAAGCTTCCCATTGAAATCCACTTGTAATTTCTGTTGTCCCAGAAGAATCTGTTCCATCATGGATTTCATCTCGTTATCTGTGGATTTGGGAGGGATGGGCTGTACGAAGAGTTCCCGTAATTTTGTGTGTTGTTGGTGAAGTTCCTGTTGTTGTTGTACCCAAACTGCTGACCCTGAAATCCAGAACCACCAACATAGTTAACATCTTCTACTTCATCCTCATCAACAAAGTGGACAGTCTTCTTCGACTTCCCAAGTGATATATCATGGTTTTTTTCCTGTTTAGACCATGATATAAGTCCTTTTTATAGAGTCTTTCTAGTGTTTTAGAGTATTTTACAAGTTATAGCACATTTGGAGCTTAATTGGAGATATTGGAGCTTTCTGGAACATTCTGGAGCGAAGCAGAGATCCGTGTAGCTGAGACGTCGAAATCACCTGAGTATCGATCGATACTGCCTAGTATCGATCAATACCCCTCGGGGAAACAGAAGGATCGCGACTTAATGAAGAGTTGAAGAATTGCAGAATTGGCCCAGAAGACTTTAATATTTACAAGAAGGCCCAAAACGTGATTTAGGTTATAAATAGGATTTTACAGCCACTTGTTTAGGCTAAGCTTTATTTTTCTATACTTTGGTTTTGAGACAAGTCTGAATCTCCCTTCGTCCGAGATCAGATCTCAAGAACCTCTTGTTATTCTTATTCTATTGATGATTTATTCAAGCATATTGATTGTTTCATTTTCTATGTCTGAGTAGACCCACTTTAGGTTTGGGGTTTTCTCATAAAGGATTTCTTTGAATGCTAGGTTAATTATCTGTTTAGGATTCACCATCTGAATTAGTTCTTCGCTTAGGTTGTGTTCAAAACTAATTCTAGGTTGACGAATCTGGAACTTAGATCTTAGGATAACTGATTAGGCACGACAGTGCGATTAATTACCTGATAGAACCTAGGTGAGCAAATTGATTATTCGCAAAGAGATTTGGTTTAATTGATTTGTGAACATATCAAACCTGTTATTAAAGCTGATTTAGACTTTAGGATTCGCAAAGAGATTTGGAATTCCTAGGTTTTAGATTTAGATAATTCTCGCAACGACAGTTGGTTAATTATACTTTAGTGATTTGAGTTCAAGAACTGCGCTAAATCTGAATCCTGCTAGTTAGTTTATCTGCATTCATTGATTTCCTGAGATAAACCCTGGGCCTATATTTTCCTGATTGAATACAACTCTTTTATTTTCTGCACTGCTTTTAATTACATATGTTTGGCTTAGCTTAATTCTTATCTATATAATCTATTGTGCGTTTCTCTGAGTCTTATGTGGTTCGACCCCTAGCTAAACTATAACAACTGCTTTAGTACTGTTAGGGTATTAAATTGAGCATATCACCAAGCAAAATATCTAGCTTGGCTTGAACTTCAGCAATCTGAGAACCATCAATTCCTGCAGCTTGCTTCTTCCTTTCGAAGTCAGCATTCTTGGTGCTATTGCTAGACGCCAAGTTCTCAATTAGCACAACCGCATCGTCTGGATACCTAGTGTTGAAGTTCCCATTGCTTGCAGAGTCCAATGCCATCTGGTATCTCCAATCAACCCCTCTGTAGAAAGTGCCCAGCAGCTGCACCTGAGTGAACCCATGGTGCGGACAGTCTCTCTGATAAGACTTGAAACGAATCCATGAAGCCTTGAATGCCTCTGTCGGACCCTGAGCGAACTGAGAGATCTTGTTCCTGAGCTCCTCGGATCTTGCATCATCATAGAAATTAATCAGGAACGCGTTCTTCGTCTCATCACATGTAGTAAGTGAATCAGGAGCTAGCTGCTTCAGCCAATAAGCAACATCCCCACCAAGCGAGTATGAGAAAAGTTTGCAGAACAGGAACTCATTGGACACTCCATTGTACTTCATCCCAGTGACCAAATCCACGAACCTTTCGATATGATCCATAGGGTGCTCATGAGGTAAACCATGGAAAGGGCTCTGACTTACGAGAGCATAATACGCAGGCTTCAGCTCGAAGTCATTCCTCTGAAAAGTTGGGATGCGAATCGCAGATCGATTGGCATAGAACTGATCAGGCCTGTTGTGCTCAGCAAGTGTCCTAGCTCGATCACCTGCAGCATACCCAACGTTGGCGCGCCCAGCTGGTGCGACAATCTCAATAATAGGAGCAGGGACAACGACGTTTCCAGCCTCATCAAGTTGCTGCCCTCTCTCATTACACACATGACCCTCTTGGTCTCTCAGAATCTCAGCCTCATCAGCTCTTAAAACCACTGGGTTGTTCATCCCTAATGTTTGCTTGGTCTTTATGTTTGTGCGTTCCACAAGCGCTAGCTGTTCCAGTGACAGTTCAACTAGCTGTGTGCTCTTGTTGCTTCTGGTTTCACGAACAGGCATACACCTGCAAACAAAACACTAGGCAAAGCACGTAAGGAACCAAAAAATACGTTGAGTATCGATCGATCCCAAGTGGTGTCGATCGATACCAACAAAAGAAGACGATGAGTATCGACCGATACTACAGAGTATCGATCGATACCGACGAACTTAGTCGAAATTCTAAACTAAAATCTTATGGCGAATTGAGTCCCCGGCAACGGCGCCAAAATTGATCTGCTCAATTTAATACCCTAACAGATACTAAAGCAGTTGTCGTAGTATAGCTAGGGGTCGAACACAAGAACTCACGGAAACACACAATAGATTCTAGATGCTGAATTACGCTAAGTGAAACAGATGTAATTGAAAGCAGTTCAGAAATTAAAAAGGGTTGTAATTCAATTCGGAAATTATAGGCCCAGGGCTTCTCTCAGGAAATCAATGAATGCAAACTAACTAACTAACAGGATTCAGATTACGCACGGTTCTTGAACTCAAATCACTAAAATATAGCTAACCAACTCTCGTTGCGAAAACTATCAAAATCTAAATCTTAGGAATTCCAAATCTCTTTGCGAATCCTAAAGTCTAAATCAGCTTTAAAATCAGGTTTGATATGTTCACAAATCAATTAAACCAAATCTCTTTGCGAATAATCAATTTGCTCACCTAAGGTTCTATCAGGTAATTAATCGCACTCTCGTGCCTAATCAATTATCCTAAGATCTAAGTTCCAGATTCGTCAACCTAGAATTAGCTTTGAGAACAACCTAAGGCGAAGAACTAATTCAGATGATGAATCCTAAACAGATAATTAACCTAGCATTCAGAGAAATCCTTTATGAGAAAACCCTAAACCTAAAGTGGATCTACGCAGACATGGAGAATGAAACAATCAACATGCTTGAATAAATCATCAATAGAATAGAAATAGTAACAAAAGGTTTTGAGATCTGATCTCGGACGAAGGGAGATTCAGACTTGTCTCAAACCAAAGTATAGAAAATAAAGCTTTGCCTAAACAGATGGCTGAAAACCTAATTATATAGCTAATACACGTTTTGGGTCTTCTTGTAAATATTAAAGTCTTCTGGGCACTTTTGTAATTCTTCAAGTCTTGGAAAGACTCGCGGGTTGTGTTTGCTGTGATGGGTATCGATCGATACCAGGGGGTATCGATCGATACTTGCCGTGAAATCAGGTACTCAGCAACACGACTTCAGCTTCTGCTCCAAAGTGCTCCAGAAAGTTCCAATATCTCCAATAATGCTCCAAACGTGCTAAGACCTGTAAAAGACTCTAAAAGACTACAAAACAATAGAAAGACTCTATAAAAAGGACTTATATCATGGCTTAAATGGGGTAAAAACCATGATATATCATGAGTATCGATCGATACCAGGGGATATCGATCGATGCTTGCCGTGAAATCAGGTACTCAGCAACACGACTTCAGCTTCTGCTCCAAAGTGCTCCAATAATCTCCAATAAATCCAATAATGCTCCAAACGTGCTAAGACCTATAAAAGACTCTAAAAGACTCCAAAATACTATAAAGACTCTATAAAAAGGACTTATATCATGGTCTAAACAGGGTAAAAACCATGATATATCAACTCCCCCAGACTTAGCCTTTGCTTGCCCTCAAGCAAATAGAAGACTAAACAGAGAAAGAGGTTTGAAAACGCGGAGACTCACCTGTTCATGAACCATCGAAATGACCCTTTTCCCAAGCACTCAAATGTTACCTGACCAGCTTTTGATCTAACCACCATGTACTTCTCCGTAGACATTCGTAGCTTTTCCAGACTACACACAAAATCCCACAGCATTGTTCAAGTGAAGCCCTCATCGCCAGTTTCATCGCTGCAGCTAACATTCAAGAACCTTCTAGACTCTTTACCAAACAATATCATGACAAGGAACCACCCTTTTTCACACTTTTTGTATCAATTTCTCTCCCCCAGACTTATATCTTATTATGTTCTCTTTTTTTTTTATTCTTTTCTTTTTAGCTTTGCATATACACATCAAGGTATGAGACGCGAGTATTGATGGTATTTGCCACCAAATCCCCGGTTCTTCCCTCTCTATGTATCAAAGGATGTAGGCGAATAATGGCATCATAGGAAAATCCTAGCCTCGCTTCCAAGCCTTTGTGTGATCATTCCCTCTTAAGTAGAATAATGGGATCGCTGGAAATTTTTCTAACCATCTACTCAGAAGAAAATCATTTCAATCTTTTATGCTCTTATCTATCAACTTATAACAGGGGAGAGAGATACCATTAAACTAAACACATGGGTTCCTTTATCAGATATGAATGATGAATCAAGCTCTATGAATACTAACCACATTGAAGAAGTGCAAAAATTTGGCTCAGGCTTCAGAAGAACTCTGGAGACATGGATGTTTTCTAGTCAACTGGTCAGTCTTTGGATTTTTCATTAGTCGATCTAGAACTGATCCTGTAACACTGTGCACTCAAAAACAAAATCAAATCAATAGGTTCAAGCACAGGATCATTATCTCCAACAAGTTTTGACTCAATAAAACAATTTTGACTCGATAAAACAACTGACTCTAAGAAAAACGAAAACAATGTCAGCAGACACCTCCCCCAGACTTGAACAACACTGTCCCAGTGTTATCTAGCCAAGAGTAGGTAAAAGAAACAAAGGAAAAGGATAGAACGAAGAGAAACAAGAAATTACCGTTCTGGAACAGTTGGTGTCGATCGACACACGGCACGGTATCGATCGATACCATGCTTAGATCGACTTTGTGAACTTTTCATCCGCGATTGGTGTTGATCGATACCAATGGGGTATCGATCGACGCTTAGGCGAGTTCGAGTTGCTCCTTGTTCATCCTGACACAAACTCAAAACAGACGAAAATAAAAACCAAAAATGACTCAAAGACAGACTCACCAGTGGGTTGCCTCCCACCAAGCGCTCGTTTAACGTCAATAGCTTGACTGTAACGCCATTCAGGCTGTTGGTACATCATCCAAAGGCATTATCTGCCCTGTTGGAATCTCGGCTTTCGCCCAATAGTGTTTCACTCTTTGTCCATTGACTGTGAACTCATGTCCTGCTGGGCTGATCAGCACAACAGCTCCATATGGCCTGACTTCTTTGATTGTGAAGGGACCTGACCAACGAGAACGCAGTTTACCAGGAAACAATTGCAAACGAGAGTTATACAGAAGTACCTGGTCATTTGGCTGGAAGTGTCTGGAGATGATCTTCTTATCATGATAAGCCTTTGTTCTCTCCTTGTACAGCCTTGAGTTCTCGTAGGCGTGGTGCCTAATCTAATCCAGCTCGTTCAGCTGAATCAACCTTCTTTCTGCAGCAGGCTTGATGTCAAAGTTCAGCAACTTCGTCGCCCATGTTGCCTTGTGTTCAATCTCCACTGGAAGGTGACATGCTTTCCCATACAGCATGTGAAATGGTGTAGTACCCAGCGGTGTCTTGAAAGCGGTCCTGTAAGCCCATAGTGCATCATCTAGCTTTGTAGACCAATCCTTCCTTGAAGCACCCACTGTCTTTTCCAGAATCTCCTTGATTTGCCTGTTGGATACTTCGACTTGCCCACTGGTTTGAGGGTGGTATGGAGTAGCCACTCGATGGTTTACACCATACTTCTTTAGCAACCTCTCGAGAATCATGTTGATAAAGTGAGAGCCACCATCACTTATCACAATTCGAGGCACTCCAAAACGAGGAAAAATGATGGTCTTAAACAGCTTAAGAACCACCGCAGAGTCATTGTGCTCACTAGATATTGCTTCCACCCATTTGGACACATAGTCCACTGCAACCAGGATGTATTGTTTCTTTTGTGACGGTGGAAATGGACCCATAAAGTTGATGCCCCAGCAATCAAAAACCTTGATGAGGACATCGACTCTATAACCGACCCAAAGGAGATGCCCATCGTCCAAGAAGGTCCCATGACACGTTCCAAGGCCAAACAGCTCAAAAGGAGGTTTGGGACAGCCATACAAGCTTTCATCAACTCACTAAGACCAAACGATCCATTTCAAGAAGTAGCCGAGACAAAACCAGTTTTAGCCGACAGATGCTATGCAGATCCAGTTTTAGCCGAGAGATCATGTGCCGGATCAGTTTTAGCCGAGAGATCACATGCTGTGGGAAAATCAGTTTTAGCCGAGACGATTTTCCCCAATGAAAAGTTAGCCGATAAAAACCAACCCGCAGCAGTTTTAGCCGAAGCAGTTTTAGCCGAGGCAAAAGAGCCAATTCCAAACGATGGTCCAAACGATCCGATCAGCACTAAAGGAGGTAAGTTCCCTCGTCTAAATGATCATTTTAAGACTAACAGTATAGGTGATTTTAGCCCTAAAGACGCGGAACCAGTCCTAGCCGAGAGACTCTATGCGAAGGCAGTTTTAGCCGAGAGAAAGGATCCAATCCCAATTGATAGCCCAAACGATCTGATCATCACTGAGGGAGGTAAGTTCTCTCATCCAAATACATCTTTTAAGACTAACAGGACACGTAGTTTCTCTCTTAGACAAACAGAACAACAAGTTGCTTCACCCACAAGTTATTTAGCCGAGGAGACTCAAAAGGAGCATAAAGAAGAGATTGCAGCTGTGGGATCGCAAGAACTTGAAGATGATGGCTTCTCTGTTCAAGAAGACCTTCTGGAAGACTTCACCAAGCTGCTACACGACCAGGATACACCGGAGCAAGAGTCACCTTCAAAAGCGCCTTAAGCACCTCTTTGGACCCTTTCGCATCAATGTAAGCTGTTTACATTATACACTGTCCTTGCAGGTATCTCAAGCTCCACCAACGACTAAGGATCACCTCAAAACGACTCCAAGACAAGTAGTTTAGGTGTCGCGGCCATAGTTTCCTTTTTTTGCTTTAAATGAAACGATGCACTTTTGTTTTTAGTTAGGGATGCGGATTTTCCATTTCTTTGTTTTGTTTTGCGTTTTGTTTCTTTTGTTTTGCGTTTCAATTTGACCTAAGGGTCCCCTAGCTGACGAGCCATTATAAGGTTCCCCTGCAGCTTGTATCTTTGGTTACCTTTTGATTATCAATAAAAACGCCGCACTTCCCCTAGTTCTTGAGAGAAGCGAATTCTCTTCTTGTTCTTGTTCTTGTTCGTGAGATTCGGCCAAGACCAAGTTCGTGCACCGTATCAGAGATCTCACCATCCTCTCTGTGTCGTGTATTCACTTCACCAGCATCTCACTCCCTAGGCTCCACACGAAAGAAGCGACCGCCATCGTGTCAAGTCAACTCCACCTTCGATCATCAACTAGCTAAAGGAGAGGGCGACCGCCTGTCTTTAGCTCCACTTCTATCCGGTTAAGCTCTCACCACCGAGGCTTACACCATCTGGTATCAGAGCCAAAGGTTCCACCTTTGGTTTTCTATCCTTTGCTTCAAGTTATTTTCGTAGTTCTTATCGCTAGGTTATAGTTTCGTGTAGTCTAAGAAAATACAAAAAAAAATTTGTTAGGGTTCTTTAGTTCTATTCGTGGCTTCTTGTTAGGTTAAAAAAAAAAAAAAAAAAAAAATTTAAGTAGCCTAGTTAGTAGTTGATAATTGTTTCTTGTTTACGCATAGTCAAAAAAAAAAAAAAGGAAGATTGTCTTTTCTTGTTAGATTCGGGAAAATTACTAAGAGGATTTTAGAAATTTTCTTGAAGTCTTTTGTGATTGCTAGTTGTTTCCTAGACCACCTAGTAATTTTAATTGATTCATAGAAATTCTTTTAGGACTCGTTGCGAATTTTTTTTGATCCCATTCGGTATTTGACGAGTTTGTTGTTTTTGAGTGAGATTTTGAAGCAACCAGCTATCGACCATGGGAGAAGAAGCCAACAACAATCCCCAAGATGCCATCATGCAGATGCTTACTGCCATGAGGGAAGAGCTGAGAGGATTTGGCCAAAGACTAGGCCAACTTGAGCAGCCACAACCAAGAGCAGCCGAAGGAGCTCAACAACAAGCGAGGAGGAATGCTCCTATGAACCACCCACAAGATGCAATGGATGATGATGATGACAGCATGCCGGAGATGGAGGACGACCTGCCCCCTGACCCCCTACGTCATCAGAACCAAAGGAGACGTGACCCAATTAGAGGGCATCGCCCAAGAGAGCGTGAAGCCAATCATGACATGAAATTGTCACCACCTACCTTTGCTGGAAAATCAAATCCAGAAGTATACTTGGATTGGGAGAGGCGTATGGAATACATATATGAGTGCTATGGCTATGGAGAGAGCAAGAAGATAGCCCTAGCAGCTGCACAACTCACCGAGAATGCACTTGCATGGTGGGACAGAACTGTTGCCGAGAGAAGGAGGCAACTCTTTGGGCCGATCCAAACGTGGCATGACATGAAATACCTCCTAAGACTAAGGTATGTGCCTGATCATTACCACCGTGACCTACAAAAACGTTTCAGGAAGCTAGCACAAGGCAGCCGGACAGTAGAGGAGTATTTTGAAGAATTTGAGAAGTTGATGAACTCATTGGAGCTAGAAGAATCCGAGGAAGCTTTGATGGCTCAATTCATAGATGGGCTTCAAGAGCGCATAGCCCGAAAGGTGGAGAGAGCTAGGTATAGTGGGCTTCATGAGCTGCTACACTTATCTGTGCAAGTGGAGCAGCAAATCAAGAGGAAGACTTCACTCTCCAACAGAACCAGAAGCAATCCGCCTTGGCAAGCAAGTGGCAGCAAGCCAATAGACAAAGGCAAAGCTGTTAAGATCGATTCTCGATTCAAAAGCAAAGCCAATGACTTCTCTAAGACTTCACGGCCAGAACAAGGTAAGTTCTCTAACACTAGTCAAGCTAGAACCCGTGATATCACATGTTTTAAATGTCAGGGGAGAGGACACTACGCTAGAGACTGTCCAAACCAAAGAGTCATGATCATTACGGCAAGTGGAGTGATATACTCATATATTGCATTGTTTTATCATGCATTTCATGTGTAGTTTTGTGTAGATTTCATGCATAATCACGGTCATGTCTTGCATTTAAGTCTCATTTAGAGTTTAGGGTTCTCATACTAGGTCCTAGAGTGTCTTGCATGTTTTGGAGTCCTTTTCAGGTGTTAAACGAGGAGAATCCGTCACCCGAAGAAAGGAGACAAAGCCAGACACCAAGTATCGATCGATACCCCTTGGTATTGATCGATACCGAAGCACCAAGGGATTACACCGACGTCTTTGCTCGGTGTCACGGGTCGGTATTGCCACAGGAAGATCCCGGGGGGAAAAGCCTTAACACGGAGCAGTGATACCGAGGAGTGACCTCGGTATCCAAACACCAAGTATCGATCGATACCCCTCGGTATCGATCGATACCAAATGCTTCAGGAGACAGTACCGATGCTCCTGCTCGGTACTCCAGCTCGGTACAGCCACAGGAAGATCCGGGGGAAAATGGCCCTAATACGGAGCAACGGTACCGAGGTGTGTCCTCGGTATCCCTTGAAGAACTGGCCCGACACCAAGGGTATCGATCGATACCGAGGGTATCGATCGATACCAACCTCTTTTTGCCCATTTTAACCGGGTCAATATCCGGTTTGTTCCGGGTTGACCCGGTTCGTTACTGTTCAGTATTTAAGCCCAAAGACCTAATCTTTAAGGGCTAAGTCTTTTCTATGCAAAAACCTCTCTAAGAGTGATTTGTATGATTGATCTTCTATATTTATGCAATTAAGTGTTTATTTGATTAAAGCTCTTCTTCTTATCTTCTTTTCATCTTGATTATTCAACATCTATCTATGGAATCATCCTCTATCAAAACTGATTTTGAGGGGTTCTTAATGGGTCTTGAGTAGTCTTTTAGGATCTTGAGATGGGTTAGATTTAGGGGATTCAAGGCTTGATCTAAGGTGTTTAGGATTAGATTATATATTATCCTTCTTTGTTTAATGTTCCCAATGCTAGATCTAGCTTGAAAGAGTAGGTCTAGATCATAAGGCATTTCATGAACACCAAGTGTTTGATGAAATGCCTTGACCAAATTATTCAAAGGATTTATGTTCTTAGCCTATAGGAATAGTTGTCTAAGGCATATTTTTGGTTGATCTAGTTTATATTCTCAATGCATGTTGATTGATAATTCACAAATGATGATTTGCTAATGAATTTGATAATTAACATAGTGATTAGTGCCTTGAAAGAGGACTAATCAAGATTAGAGATCATTAACCTAGGGATAGCTTGTTTGTGTGAATGAATGCCTTGGATCATGCTTTGATTGCCTAATATCGATTATCCCATCTTAGGATTCGTTTTGCTTATTGCTTTCACATCTTATTAGTTATCTTATTACTTGTCTTAGATACTTAATCAAAACTCCCTTCGATTAGCTTAACTTACATAGGTTCCTTGCATTCTTAGTGATTAACACATATTCCCAATTATGGATTGATAACCTCTTATACTACATCGATAAGAGGGTATTGATACCTCCTAGGATTGTAAAATCCTTGTATCATGGAGGTTATGAATCTCAAGATGAGATGGAGGAAGGAGTAGATGAAGCTGGTGATGACGTTGAGTATCCAGACACTGGTGATCTACTAGTAAGTAGGAGAGTTCTTAGCGTGCTAGTTCAACCTGAAGAGAAAGTTCAAAGAGAGAACTTGTTCCACACGCGATGCACTATTAATAGCAAGGTATGTAATCTTGTTATTGATGGAGGATCTTGTGCTAATGTGGCTAGCAAATTCATGGTGGACAGGTTGGGATTAGAAAAGATTAAGCATCCTAGGCCCTACAAGCTACAATGGCTCAATGACACCACTGAACTCAAAGTTACGGAGCAAGTGACCGTTCCCTTTAGCATAGGCAAATACCAAGACCAAGTGCTTTGTGACGTGGTTCCTATGCAAGCTGACCATCTCCTGCTGGGGAGACCATGGCAATTTGACCGAGCAACTATTCACAATGGCCGGACAAATTACTACTCATTCGTTCACAAAGAACGCAAGCACAACTTGGCCCCTCTAAGCCCTACGGAGGTGCATGAACTTCAGGCTAGGATGAGCAAGGAGACCAAGGTAAGTGTTTCTAATCTATACATCAATGCTGGTGGTTTAAAACATGCTATGAGTGCCGAGGGCACTATATTACTAATGCTTTTTAAAGAATGTCTAAGTACAAAAAACAAGGAACTAGCATTGCCGCCGGAAGTAGATGCTTTGTTAAGCAAATTTAGAGATCTATTCCCTGAAGAAAACCCACCAGGCCTGCCTCCTCTACGAGGAATAGAACACCAAATAGATCTTGTTCCCGGTTCTGCCCTGCCCAACAAAGCCGCATATCGAATGAACCCTGAAGAGACTAAAGAATTGGAAAAACAAGTCAGGGATCTACTAGACAAAGGATACATAAGAGAAAGTCTCAGCCCATGCGCCGTGCTCGTGCTGTTAGTGCCAAAGAAAGATGGCACTTGGAGGATGTGTGTGGACTGCCGAGCTATCAACAACATCACCATTAAATACCGGCACCCTATTCCACGCTTAGACGATATGCTAGATGAACTAAGTGGCTCTACTATCTTCTCAAAGGTAGATTTGAAGAGTGGATACCACCAAGTCAGAATGCGGTGGAAAACAGCCTTCAAGACCAAGCAAGGGTTATATGAGTGGCTAGTCATGCCTTTTGGCTTGACTAATGCACCAAGCACCTTCATGCGTCTAATGAACCAGGTTCTTCTTTCCTATATAAGTAAATTTGTGGTTGTTTATTTCGATGACATACTTATATATAGTAAGAACCTACAAGATCATCTCAAACACCTAGAACTAGTGCTTAAATCACTTCGCAAGGAAGGCCTTTATGCTAACCTTAAGAAGTGCACATTTTGTACTAACCAACTTGTGTTCTTAGGCTTTGTAGTAAGTGAACAGGGACTACAAGTAGACGAGGAGAAGATCAAGGCTATAAGAGATTGGCCCACACCAACGTCTATAGGGCATGTTAGGAGTTTTCATGGCTTGGCAAGCTTCTACCGACGGTTTGTGAAGGATTTCAGTACTGTCGCTGCTCCACTCACAGCTGTGATCAAGAAGAATGTACCATTCTCATGGGGAACAGCTCAAGAAACCGCATTCAACGATCTCAAAGATAGGCTCACTCAAGCATCGGTTCTTGCTTTGCCCGATTTCGATGAGATGTTTGAAGTAGAGTGTGATGCATCCGGCCTAGGAATTGGAGCTGTGCTACAGCAAAGGAAGAGGCCAGTAGCTTTCTTTAGTGAAAAACTAAGTGGAGCCACACTTAACTATCCAACTTATGACAAAGAGCTCTATGCTCTTGTCCGAGCTTTAGAGACTTGGCAACATTACTTGCTATCTAAGGAGTTCATCATTCATACGGATCATGAAAGTCTTAAGCATTTGAGAGGTCAAACATCCCTCAAAAGGAGACATGCCAAGTGGCTTGAGTTTGTGGAGACGTTTCCCTACGTCATCAAGTACAAGAAAGGGAAAGAAAATGTAGTAGCCGATGCCTTGTCAAGGAGGCATGCTCTCATAACCACAATGGAGGCCAAAGTGCTAGGATTCGAGCACATCAAAGACCTTTACCAAGATGATCCTGAACTTGGAGAGTGCTACAAAAACCACGGCAAAGGAATATACGGTTCATTCTATCTCCAAAATGGTTTTCTTTTCAAAAATAAACGTTTGTGTATTCCACAGGGATCAATGAGAGAGCTAGTGCTTAGTGAAGCACACGGAGGAGGATTGATGGGACACTTCGGTGTAGATAAGACCTTAGCCATAGTGAAAGATCATTTCTATTGGCCGCACCTCAAGAAAGATGTGGAGAGACATTGTTCTAGATGTGTCCAATGCCACAAAGCCAAATCCAGGTCACATCCTCATGGTCTTTATCTCCCTTTACCTATTCCTAACGTCCCATGGGTAGATATTTCGATGGACTTTGTTTTAGGGCTTCCCAAGATACGACACAAAGACTCCATCTTTGTTGTTGTGGACCGGTTCTCTAAGATGGCACACTTCATCCCGTGTGAGAAGACAAATGATGCAACACAAATTGCTAATTTGTTCTTCAAGGAGGTGGTGCGCTTCCATGGAATCCCAAGGACCATAGTCTCCGATCGTGACACAAAGTTTTTGAGTCATTTTTGGAGAACCGTGTGGAGGAAGTTAGGGACCAAGCTCCTTTTCTCCACTACATGCCACCCCCAAACAGATGGACAAACGGAGGTGGTAAATCGTACACTTGGAACGTTACTTAGGGCTACTCTTGGTAACAACATGAGAACATGGCTTGATTGCATCCCATTCATAGAATTTGCATATAATAGGGCTGTTCATTCGGCCACTAAGTTATCTCCCTTTGAAGTTGTCTATGGAATTAACCCTCTATCTCCAGTAGATCTAGTGCCAATTCCACAAACAGAACAGGTCAATCAAGACGGTCTTAGACGCGCTGAGCTCATCAAGAAGTTGCATGAGAAAGCTAAGGCCAATATTGAGAAGAAAACCGAAGGATACAAGAGAAGCCATGACAAAGGCAGGAAGGAACTCACCTTTGAACCATGAGATTGGGTCTGGCTACACATGAGGAAAGAGAGATTCCCGGACAAGCGTGCATCCAAGCTCGCTCTAAGAGGCGATGGTCCATTTAAAGTTCTAGCCAAAGTCAATGACAATGCCTACAAGCTAGAACTACCAGGTGAGTTTAATATTTCACACACCTTTAATGTTGCTGATTTATCTTTCTATGACGCAGGAGATCAAGTTTTGAGGTCAAAACCTCTTGAAGAGGGAGGGAATGATGAGGACATCGACTCTATAACCGACCCAGAGGAGATGCCCATCGTCCAAGAAGGTCCCATGACACGTTCCAAGGCCAAACAGCTCAAAAGGAGGTTTGGGACAGCCATACAAGCTTTCATCAACTCACTAAGACCAAACGATCCATTTCAAGAAGTAGCCGAGACAAAATCAGTTTTAGCCGACAGATGCTATGCGGATCCAGTTTTAGCCGAGAGATCATGTGCCGGATCAGTTTTAGCCGAGAGATCACATGCTGTGGGAAAATCAGTTTTAGCCGAGACGATTTTCCCCAATGAAAAGTTAGCCGATAAAAACCAACCCGCAGCAGTTTTAGCCGAAGCAGTTTTAGCCGAAGCGGTTTTAGCCGAGGCAAAAGTGCCAATTCCAAACGATGGTCCAAACGATCCGATCAGCACTAAAGGAGGTAAGTTCCCTCGTCTAAATGATCATTTTAAGACTAACAGTACAGGTGATTTTAGCCCTAAAGACGCGGAACCAGTCCTAACCGAGAGACTCTATGCGAAGGCAGTTTTAGCCGAGAGAAAGGATCCAATCCCAATTGATAGCCCAAACGATCTGATCATCACTGAGGGAGGTAAGTTCTCTCGTCCAAATACATCTTTTAAGACTAACAGGACACTTAGTTTCTCTCTTAGACAAACAAAACAACAAGTTGCTTCACCCACAAGTTATTTAGCCGAGGAGACTCAAAAGGAGCATAAAGAAGAGATTGCAGCTGTGGGATCGCAAGAACTTGAAGATGATGGCTTCTCTGTTCAAGAAGACCTTCTGGAAGACTTCACCAAGCTGCTACACGACCAGGATACACCGGAGCAAGAGTAATCTTCAAAAGCGCCTCAAGCACCTCTTTGGACCCCTTCGCATCAATGTAAGCTGTTTACATTATACACTGTCCTTGCATGTATCTCAAGCTCCACCAACGACTAAGGATCACCTCAAAACGACTCCAAGACAAGTAGTTTAGGTGCCGTGACCATAGTTTCCTTTTTTTGCTTTAAATGAAACGATGCACTTTTGTTTTTAGTTAGGGATGCGGATTTTCCATTTCTTTGTCTTGTTTTGCGTTTTGTTTCTTTTGTTTTGCGTTTCAATTTGACCTAAGGGTCCCCTAGCTGACGAGCCATTATAAGGTTCCCCTGCAGCTTGTATCTTTGGTTACCTTTTGATTATCAATAAAAACGCCGCACTTCCCCTAGTTCTTGAGAGAAGCGAATTCTCTTCTTGTTCTTGTTCTTGTTCGTAAGATTCGGCCAAGACCAAGTTCGTGCACCGTATCAGAGATCTCACCATCCTCTCTGTGTCGTGTATTCACTTCACCAGCATCTCACTCCCTAGGCTCCACACGAAAGAAGCGACCGCCATCGTGTCAAGTCAACTCCACCTTCGATCATCAACTAGCTAAAGGAGAGGGCGACCGCCTGTCTTTAGCTCCACTTCTATCCGGTTAAGCTCTCACCACCGAGGCTTACACCAAACCTCAACTTCAAGGATGAAATTTTGTGGCATCTCATGTCTCTTACTGATCTTCCCCCTCCTCTGACAAGCATCACATTGTGAAACGAATGTGTGAGCATCCTTAAACATGGTAGGCCACCAAAAGCCTGCTTGTAGAACCTTGGATACCGTCTTGAAGTGAGCAAAGTGACCAGCATACTCAGACCCATGGCAATGAAAAAGAATAGCTGGCATTTCAGACTCTGCAACGCATCTTCTGTAGACACCATCTGAGCAATGCTTGTATAGGTAAGGCTCATCCCAGAAGAATTTCCTTATATCGCGCATAAACTTCTTCCTTGCATATTTTGTGGGATACTTTGGCTCAATCTCTATAGCAAGGTAGTTAGCGATGTCTGCGTACCATGGACGTGCAGCACTAGAGTCAGCAACTAGACAGACATCATAGCAGTTCAACTGCTCTTCGGACAAAACAAGTTCAGGTCGCGACGGGTATCGATCGATACCAGGTGAGTATCAATCGATACCGAAAGTCTGAATTCGTGAAAATTGCAGATTTTCGGGATAAAGGTCTTGAAAGATCGTTTCAATGAGGTAAATACCTTCCTCTGGCAAACAATCATCAATAGGGACGAACTCATCGACCTTTAGTCGCGATAAGTGGTCAGCAACGCCATTCTCAACTCTTTTCTTGTCCTTGATCTCGATGTCGAAACCTTGGAGCAGAAGAACCCATCGGCATAGACGAGGCTTGAGATCCTTGTTCTTCATCAAGTATTTGAGAGCAGCATGGTCTGTGTGGACAATGACCTTGCTTCCAATCAAGTAGGACCGAAATTTCTCAAA
>PKML01071265.1:140946-293155 GCA_002933935.1 Eutrema yunnanense | reverse complement strand
TAACCAAATCGCTGACCCTGAAAACCAGAACCACCAACGTAGTTAACATCCTCTTCTTCTTCTTCCACATTCGCGACTTCATCAGCAAAGTGCACAAATTTCTTCGACTTCCCGACCAGGAAATCCAGTTTGGCCTGCATGTCAGCAATCTGCGATCCCTCCGTTCCTCCAGCTTGCTCTTTCCTTTCTAAATCAGCATTCTTGGTGCTATTACTAGACGCCAAGTTCTCGATCAGCACAACCGCATCATCCGGATACCTGGTGAAGAAGTTCCCATTGCTTGCAGAGTCCAATGCCATCTGGTATCTCCAATCAACCCCTCTGTAGAAAGTGCCCAGCAGCTGCACCTGAGTGAACCCATGGTGCGGACAGTCTCTCTGATAAGACTTGAAACGAATCCATGAAGCCTTGAATGCCTCTGTCGGACCCTGAGCGAACTGAGAGATCTTGTTCCTGAGCTCCTCGGATCTTGCATCATCATAGAAATTAATCAGGAACGCGTTTTTCGTCTCATCCCATGTAATAAGTGAATTAGGAGCTAGCTGCTTCAGCCAATAAGCAGCATCCCCACCAAGAGAGTACGGGAAGAGTTTGCAGAAAAGGAACTCATTGGGCACTCCATTGTACTTCATGCTAGTGACCAAGTCCTTGAACCTTTCGATATGGTCCATGGGATGCTCGTGAGGTAGGCCATGAAATGGGTTCTGACTTACGAGAGCGTAATATGCAGGCTTCAGCTCGAAGTCATTCCTCTGAAAAGTCGGTATGCGAATCGCAGCTCGATTGGCAAAGAACTGATCAGGCTTGTTGTGCTCGCCAAGTGTTCTAGCTCGATTACCTGCAGCATTCCCAACGTTGGCGCGCCCAGCTGGCGCGACAATCTCAACTACAGCAGCAGGGGCAACGATGTTTCCAGCTTCATCAAGTCGATGCCCTCCTTCATTGCACACATGACCCTGTTGGTCTCTCAAGACACCAGCCTCATCAAGTCTTAAAACTACTGGGTTGTTCATCCTTGATGTCTGCTTTGTCTTTCTGTTTGTGCGTTCTAAACGTGCTAGTTTCTCTAACGAAAGATTGACCAGCAGAGTGCTCTTGTTTCTTCTGGTTTCACGATTAGGCATGCACCTGAAACACCAAGATCAAGAACGTAAGTAACCAAAGACACGATGAGTATCGACCGATACTGAATGGTATCAATCGATATCAACAAAGAAAATCGCCTCGGTATCGACCGATACTAGGTAGTATCCCCGGCAACGGCGCCAAAATTGATATGCTCAATTTAATACCCTAACAGTACTAAAGCAGTAGTCGTAGTCTAGCTAGGGGTCGAACACAAAGATCCACAGAAATCACTCAATAAATTACTAGAATCAAACTAAGCTAAGCAATTCAGTTTTAGCAGAAAACAGGAAACAGTAAACGAGTTGTATTCAATGGGAAAAAGATAGGTTCAGGGATATTTCTCAGGAAATCAATGAATGCAAAATAAACTAACTAATCAGGGTTCAGGTTAAGCACGGTTCTCGAACTCAAATCACTAGAATATAATTAACAAACTGTTGTTGCGAAAACTATCTAAATCTAAACTTCAGAATCCCAAATTTCTTTGCAAATCCCTAAGAATAAATCAGCATTAATTTCAAGTTTGATATGTTCACAAATCAATTAAACCAAATTTCTTTGCGAATAGTCAATTTGCTCACCCTAAGTTCTATCAGGTAATTAATTGCACTGTCGTGCCTAATCAATTATCCTAAGTTCTAAGTTCTAGGTGATCAATCTAGAATTAGCTTTGAGAACAACCTAAGGTGAAGAACTAATTCAGATTATGAATCCTAAATAACTAATCAACCTAGCATTCAAAGAAATCCCTTATGAGAATCCCCAAACCTAACAAGAGATCTACTCAGACATGAAGATTAAATTAATAAACATGTTTGAATAAATACTCTATATAAAATCAGAAAGAGAAACAAAGGTTTTGAGCTCTGATCTCGGACGAAGGGAAATCAGACTTGTATCTCTCACCAAAATCTCTCTTAAATTAAAGCAAAATAAAGCATAGCCTAAACAAGTGGCTGTAAAATCCTATTTATAACCTAAATCACGACTTGGGGTCTTCTTGTAATTATTAAAGACTTCTGGGCACTTTTGTAATTCTTCAAGTCTTGGAAAGACTCACGGGTTGTGTTTGCTGCGATGAGTATCGATCGATACCAGGGGGTATCGATCGTTGTTTGCCGTGAAATCAGATACTCAGCAACACGACTTCAGCTTCTGCTCCAAAGTGCTCCAATAATCTCCAATAATGCTCCAAACGTGCTAAGACCTGTAAAAGACTCTAAAAGACTCCAAAATACTATAAAGACTCTATAAAAAGGACTTATACCATGGTCTAAACAGGGTAAAAACCATGATATGTCACGTTGCCAGCATCCTGTGATTGGTATTGAGAGCTTCGATTTTCCCATTCAGATCAGTGTACAGATGGTCAAGCTTCCCATTGAAATCCACTTGCAATTTCTGCTGTCCCTGAAGAATCTGCTCAAGCATGGATTCCATCTTATTGTCTGTGGACTTTGGAGGGATGGGCTGGTACGAAGAGTTCCCGTAATTGCGAGTGTTGTTGCTGAAGTTCCGGTTGTTGTTGTACCCAAATTGCTGACCCTGAAATCCAGAACCACCAACGTAATTACAATCTTCTACTTCATTTTCAGCAGCAAAGTGGACCGCTTTCTGATTCTTCCCGATCAGGAAATCCAGCTAGGCTTGAACTTCAGCAATCTGCGATGCATCAATTCCTCCAGCCTGCTTCTTCCGCTCGGAATCAGCATTCTTGGTGCTATTACTAGACGTCAAGTTCTCAATTAGCACAACTGCATCATCCGGGTACCTGGTGTTGAAATTTCCATTACTCGCAGTATCCACAGCCATCTGGTACCTCCAGTCGATACCTCTGTAGAATGTGCCAAGCTGCTGAACCTGATTGAACCCATGGTGCGGACAATCTCTCTGATAAGATTTGAAACGAATCCAAGCAGCCTTGAGTGCCTCTGTCGGACCTTGAGAAAATTGAGAGATCTTGTTCCTGAGCTCTTCAGATCTCGCATCATCGTAGAAGTTGCATAGGAATGCTTCCTTCGTCTCATCCCATGTAGTTAAAGAATCAGGGGCCAACTGCTTCAGCCAATAAGCAGCGTCTCCACCAAGCGAGTATGGGAAAAGTTTGCAAAATAGGAACTCGTTGGGCACTCCATTGTACTTCATCCCAGTGACCAAATCCTCGAACCTCTCGATATGATCCATGGGATGCTCATGAGGTAGGCCATGGAAAGGACTCTGACTCACGAGAGCATAGTACACAGGCTTCAATTCGAAGTCGTTCCTCTGAAAAGTTGGGATGCGAATCGCAGATCGATTGGCATAGAACTGATCAGGTCTGTTGTGCTCAGCAAGTGTTCTACCTCGATCACCTGCAGCATTCCCAACGTTGGTGCGCCCAGCTGGCGCGACAATCTCAATAACAGGAGCAGGGACAATGATGTTTCCAGCTTCATCAAGTCTCTGCCCTCTCTCATTACACACATGACCCTCTTGGTCTCTCAGAACTCCAGCTTCATCAGCTCTTAAAACCACTGGGTTATTCATCCCTGATGTTTGCTTGGTCTTTCTGTTTGTGCGTTCCACAAGTGCTAGCTGTTCCAGTGACAGTTCAACTAGCTGTGTGCTCTTGTTGCTTCTGGTTTCACGAACAGGCATACACCTGCAAACAAAACACTAGGCAAAGCACGTAAGTAACCAAAAAAATACATTGAGTATCTATCGATACCAAGTGGTGTCGATCGATACCAACAAAAGAAGACGACGAGTATCGACCGATACTACAGAGTATCGATCGATACCGACGAACTTAGTCGAAATTCTCAAACTAAAATCTAATGGCGAATTGAGTCCCCGGCAACGGCGCCAAAATTGATATGCTCAATTTAATACCCTAACAGTACTAAAGCAGTAGTTGTAATATAGCTAGGGGTCGAACCGCAAAGACTCACAGAGATGCACAATAGATTGTATAGTTGAGAATTAAGCTAAGCCAAACAAATGTAATTAAAAACAATGCAGAAATTAAAAGAGTTGTAAATCAATAGAGAGAATATAGGCCCAGGGTTTTTCTCAGGAAATCAATGAATGCAGATAAACTAACTAACAGGATTCAGATTTAGCGCAGTTCTTGAACTCAAATCACTAAAGTATAATTAACCAACTGTCGTTGCGAGAATTATCTAAATCTAAATCCTAGGAATTCCAAATCTCTTTGCGAATCCTAAAGACTAAATCAGCTTTAATAACAGATTTGATATGTTCACAAATCAATTAAACTAAATCTCTTTGCGAGTAATCAATTTGCTCACCTAGGTTCTATCAGGTAATTAATTGCACTGTCGTGCCTAATCAATTATCCGAAGATCTAAGTTCCAGATTCGTCAACCTATAATTAGCTTTGAACACAACCTAAGGCGAAAAACTAATTCAGATGGTGAATCCTAAACAGATAATTAACCTAGCATTCAAAGAAATCCTTTGTGAGAAAACCCTAAACCTAAAGTGGATCTACTCAGACATAGAGAATAAAACAATCAATATGTTTGAATAAATCATCAATAGAATAAGAATAACAAGAGGTTCTTGAGATCTGATCTCGGACGAAGGGAGATTCAGACTTGTCTCAAACCAAAGTAAAATCAAACACAGAAATAAAGCATGGCCTAAACAGGTGGCTGTAAAATCCTATTTATAACATAAAACACGAGTTGGGGTCTTCTTGTAATTATTAAAGACTTCTGGGCATTTTTGCAATTCTTCAAGTCTTGGAAAACTCGCGGGTCGTGTCTTGCTGCGATGAGTGTCGATCGATACCAAGGGGGTATCGATCGATGCTCGACGTGAAATCAGGTACTCAGCAACACGACTTCAGCTTCTGCTCCAAACTGCTCCAGAAAGCTCCAGTAAATCCAATAATGCTCCAAACGTGCTAAGACCTGTAAAAGACTCTAAAAGACTCCAAAATACTATAAAGACTCTATAAAAAGGGCTTATATCATGGTCTAAACAGGGTAAAAACCATGATATATCAAGGACCCCGCCTGGCACGAAACAGAGGCGAGCGTCTGCAAGTTAACCTCTCCACCAAAACCAGAAATCTCAATCGCAATAACCGACTAAAAAGTAATATGGCCACGAGGGAAATCTCTAAGAGGTTCAGCCGTGTGAAAAGGCGTAGAAACAGGAGAAGTTGAGCCGGTCACTCCTAGATTATGACGTCTAAGTGGAACAACATCATCATATGAATCCTCATTCTTGAAAGCCATCACCATAAGAGCTAAAGAAGGCGAGGCGCGAGTTTCACAGTTATCCGACTTACCAGTTTGCAATGTAATATAAGAAGTGTGGGTGTTGCGAACAACAAGATCCCTATGAAGAAAAACGGCAAGACGGAATCAAGAAGTCTACATTCTGAAACAGAAGTAAGATGACAATGTCTACCTCGTTTCAGAGCAGCCCTCGACGATGCACAAGACGAATCCTCGTCAGAAGAGATGTTTAAAAGGGATATATGCAGAAGAATTAGAATCAGTTGAATCAGCAAAGCAGGACGAGTGTGAAAGAAAGAGTATAAATATACCGTCGGAAAAACCCTAGGCAATCAGGTCATGCTGCTCCTTGATGGAAATCGTAATGTTTACTGATCTAAGGTCATACTATCTTCAGGCTCCCGTCTTCAACTTCTCGAAAAGAGTAAAAAAATGAGGTGAATCCACATGAGTCAATCAGATACTAGAATAAGCAAGAAGAAATCATTAGTAACCAAAGTTAAAATTTGACGAATAAAAGAATAGCGGCATGGAGCAAACTTGTTTCCTTCTCCCAGATTAAGGAAAGGAAACAGAAGTCCGGCTCCACGAAAGCATTGTCGATCCGGAAGTAGAATAATGAAGTCCACCAACCATCCTCCCGATCAGAAAGATCAGAAAAAAACTTTCCAGCCAGGCCGAGAGGTAAACGACAACGCTCCGCGACAAGAAGGGTGTTTCTTTAGGAAACCCAAAAGATGGACATCGCGCAAGTGCAACGAAGTACCAGAGTTATAAGCGACAGCAATAAGACCGAGCACTTTGCGGATACAGTTCGGAAAAAGTTTAGAAAGGCAAAGACATGTTTCAGTAAGGTGCTAAATCAAGAGTTTCAGAATGGGAAAGTGCAAACCGCACTCGCTGAAGAAGGTTTCATATGCACAGCAGTATCCTGTCACAACCCTTTCAGGATTCTCTTGCGGCGAAGGGATGATAATCTCGACTCTTTCAAGAAGATTACAATCTTCATGAAGGATTTTTATCAATTCCGGCGTGTAACAGCTCTTCGGCCAAGAGTTGAATTTTCCGGTAGAAGACTAGATGAACGCCATCAAATCGAAGAGACAAAGAACTAGCGAAAATAGGAGGGATACAAAAAGACCAAATTTCTAAATACAATGACGATGGCGAAGTGAAATTCTTTAAAGCGGAGTTTAACCTCCGTGTTTAAGGAATTGTGGGGATAATTGTGGGGTTAAAATCCCAACCCAGTAAAAATGGGCCCAACAAAGCAAAGGTGAAAAGGCCTGACGAAATCAAAGAAGGCAAACGAGCTCAAGTAACCAGACAAGCTCAAAAGAACAGACGAGGTGATTGGCCGAGCTGAAAGATCCACCATAATGAAAGTATACGGTCAAAGGGGATTAAATGCAGAACCATTAGACAACCCCGACGAGACCAAAAACTAGTTCAAACTGGTGAATTAAAGTGCATGGACGTAACGGTCGGAGCCTCGACATTAAAGACCATCCATGGCGAATCAGGCGGAGTAAACAGTAACGTTAAACACCATCTTGGAGTATAAAACAAGGACAAGAGCAAGGAGAAAGGAGCAAGGGACCCCAAATCCAACTCTTTACACCACTTCTTAGTGCAATTAGCTCTAAACTCAAACATTTGTCATTTTTTAGTTCTTGTTCTTGTAAAATCACTCTTGAGAATCGAAATATTAAAGTCAGTTTATCCCGCAAAAACCTTATCCAAGTCACTTCCGAATCCTTTTTGATCTCGTCGAGCAACAAACTTTCTATTTATTGTTTGATAGTCATTCGGTTCTTCTTTTCTTAAAGATAAACCAAAATCTTCCGTTTATTTCTATTTGTAAATTTTGACTGTTGTATTTTCAACTACTGGAAAACAATTGGCTAACATATAGTAATGAACAAAACTATTATTATACTAAACCCATTTATTGTCTGCTCGACCTAAAAGATTATGAGAAAATTACACTCAAAGACACATTTTGAAACTACAATTACATAAATAGACACATTTGAGTTAAGACACATTTTGGCCTACTTTTTGGTGTGTGTATTGATATTTATGCCCCTCTACCAAGAGATAATTACCTTTCCCCCATTTTATCTCTATTTTTTATTATTTTTCACTTCACACATCCCACATATTATGTTTTCCTTATATTTTTCTCATGAAAAATAATCTAACAATTATTTTTGCACTATCAATTATATTTATTTTTTCTCTATACTTTGATACCCATTTCACAGTTTTTTTACTTACATGTGTGTCGAACCTTGCAGATAGAACGCATGCGTATTCATGTAGTTGCGTACATGTGTACCATATTCGCGTGGATATGCATGCATATCCATATAGTTGCATACACGTATACCATATGTCCGTGGATACACATGCATATCCATTTAAATGCGTACACGTGTACCACGTGCGCATGGATAGAACACATATGTGCATGAATATGCATGTGTTCTATTCATGCGCACGTGGTACATGTGTACGTAGCTATATGGATACGCATGCATTCTATCCATGTGTTCGAACCACATATAAGTAAAATATTGTGAAATGGGTATCAAAGTATAGAGAAAAAAAATAGTTTAGAGTGCAAAAATAATTGTGAAATTGTTTTTTATGAGAAGGAAATAAGGAAAACAAAACATGTAGGATGTGTGAAGAAAAATAATTAAAAACAAATCTAATTGTTTTTGGGAATAATGAGGAAATGATGTTTATGTCATTTTATAACCAATAAAGTAACAAAAATGTGTCATAAGTAACAAACTGTCACTTTTGTAAACCAAACTCAGTTATATATGTCTTAGAGTGTAAATCACTTAAAGATTATTAAACGATAATATCAACTTGTTATTGCTCACGGATATATGGAATCTATAGGCGATTCGGCCACCGGAAAAACTTATGATGCTTCGAAACTGTCCAATGCTAAAATTATCAGATTTGTGCAATTTTGTATATTTAGTATCGACATTTAAATAGCACTTCTATGTACTTTGCCACAAATTTAGCAACCATCCCAAATTCAAATCCACATGCTCAAGTGTGATCCAAAATCTTCATTGCTAACTCTTTTAATTTAAAAATGTGAAATCTCGTTGAAGGAGGGTCTGTTCGTTTGCATGCCGCAAGAGCATGCGGTTGCGGTCAAACGGTGTTCCTTTACTATACGCAACCTCTTGCGAATGCGGCTGCGGTTTGACGCTGCGATCTGCGTTCGAAATTTTTGGATGCTGAAAATATTTAGCGTTGCGTTGCGATCAGTCGCAACGTCTGGCCGCGCGACTGCCAAACGAACAACAACAGCTGCGTCTGGCCGCAGCCGCACCCGCATGCGGCCGATAAACGAACAGACCCGGAGTATCAATCAAAAGAACATACACTTTCTTTTTTTGAGCAAATAATATACACTTACTCTTATATCTCAAGTGTACCCAACAAAACTATCTTATTCCGATTACTTTCCTCTCCATTTTCTATTTTCAAATTTGTTTTTTTAGATTATTGTATAAAACGCGAATATATCGATGGTGTTTGCCACCAAATCCCCGATTATATCAATTTTTTAATTGTGGTTTATAAAACATAATTTTTTGAATAACTAAATATGCGTCTTAATTTAAAATCTAATTAAATAGTCTAAATTGTCAATTTTATAGTATACTAATCTTATGTTTTGTCTGTGATCCTAATCTTGTTTTTTGAACGAATGGAGTTGGTTATATGACACTTTGGAGGTAGACGTTTCGATTGAAAATTAGATTTTGGTATGGTTACTGGTTTCAAAAAAGTTTATATAAAGTCAAACAAAACGAAGTTCGGTTTGATAAGGAATCTCAGATGTACGACTAGCCTACTACCTCTATTTTATTTCTTTGTTCAACTAGCATTTTTCTTTTGGTAATCCAACTACCTCTATTTATTTATTTTTTATTCTGTCTCGGTTTCGTTGATTTCATGTTAATGCAAGTCCAACACTATTTGGATCGGTTCGTATCAATGAAGTTTGTACAATTTGTAATCGATTTGTCCCGTTGACCTCCGTTTATATGTCCACTAGAAGTCTTTATTCGATTCTTTTCTTATGTCTCACAATTTTGATCGGATGCTACAGAATTTATAAAGAATGAACAAATAGACTTACCAAGAAACGAGGGACAAGTTTGGTTTACTCCACTTTCATATGCCGATACGGTCGACGCCGTTTACTCAGAAGGAGCTCATCCAAATGTATCTCGCGAGATACTTCGTCGGCGGCTACGAAGAAGATATGACGGAGGAGCTGAAGAGGTTCACGACCTTGCTGGCTAATGAGGAGGAGGATGAAAAAGGTGCCGGAGAGAAGGCGGTAAAGGAAATCGCAGCGGAGTTGACACGCAGAAAAAAAGATATTCCCGAGTTCAGTTACATTAATCCTCTCAGGTTTCCCGAACTGAACAAGTATCTGTTTTCTACGGAATTCAATCCGCCGATCGGTGACAAGGTGAAGTTTTTGTTATTTTAAATATGACTAAAACCGTTGGGTTCTTCTAGTTAGATATGTTTGCTCGTTTCTGCCATGTATCGAATCTTAGCTTTGTGTTTCACCCTAAAGCGAATTCCATTTTCGTTCTCTACGTGCTCGGTGAGTTTCCTGCTTGCAATGAAACCCAACTTCTGGGCTGGTTGAAGATAAGGACACACTTTGTAAGAACTATGTTTCTGTTTTTCAGGTTCATCATGACATGAATGCTCCCTTATCGCATTACTTCATTCACACCAGCCTCAAATCCTACTTTACCGGGAACCAATTCTTGGCGAAATACAGCAATGTGCCTATCATTGATGCACTTAAACAGGGTGTGAGGGTTGTTGAACTAGATCTGAGGCCGTGTGATAATGACGGCATCTGCGTTAGCGGTCATCGCTGGTATTGGGTTTCGCCTATTTTACTTTACGAACTTGTGCAGACCCATTTGTCCATTCTTGATTGGTCTTGCTCTGAACTTTTGTTTTCATTATGAACTTATTAGGAACTTTGAGACGCCTCTGAAATTGGAAACGTGTTTGGGTTCTATTAAAGATCATGCCTTTACCCACAAAAGCAGTTATCCTGTGATAATTAGTTTCAAGGACGGCTTGACACAGGATCTTCAGTCCAAAGCTACTAAGGTTTAGAGTCTTCTTCTCCTCATTTTTCTCAATTATTATTGTTATGTATTCTAAATTTCTGATCACATTTGTATATGATTATATTGACATGGGTATGAATTCGTTGTGGCATATGTAGATGATAAATGAGACATTTGATAATATGGTATATTACCATGATCCTCATAGGCTGGGGCTGGGGGAGTTTCCTTCACCAGCAGAACTGCGTAAAAAGATACTAATATCAAGAAGACCCCCAAAAGAGTTGTTATTTGCCAATGATGATGAAGAAAGAGTTCACGTCCAGGATGGGAATGAGATACAGCAGGAATCGGCAGATCAAAATTACCAGAGTCTAGTTGCCTTTCATGCTGTGGAGCCAAGCGGCATGCTACTAAAAGCATTAACAACAGACAAGGCTAAGAGAATCCAACGACCAGGGTGGTACGAGACAGATGTTATAAGGTACTGTGGGGCAAAATAAGTGTATGTCTATATACCAAAACCTTTACTTGGATCTCAACCGGGTGAAAGTAGTTGGGTTGCGAGTACTGAAATGCTATCTGATTAAAAAGTCTTGACAATAAACAGATTCACCCAAAAGAGATTCTTACGGACACGTCCGAAAAAAAGAAATTTAATTATCAGTGCCCCGGCCCCTTATAAACCCCAGAGAGCTTGGATGCATGGTGCTCAAATGATTGCACTAAGCAGGCAGGTGTGCCTCCAATCTTTTCTCCTTTTTTCTGATTTCTCTTACTATTGAATGTATAGTGGTTGCATGAGCATGTGTGATCAACCATGTGTTTTCTGAAGCTTATATATAAGTTATATTGTATTTGTCTGTTTCGGGCGGACCTATTTGGACTCCATGTCACGAGTACAACATGTTTTACCACATAATTACAGGAGGACAAAGAAAAACTTTGGTTGATGCAAGGGATGTTTAGAGCGAATGGAGGGTGCGGTTATGTCAAGAAACCGGATTTTCTTTTGAATGCAAATCCTAGTGGAGTTTTCTATCCAACAGAAAATCCAGTGGTGAAGATGACGTTAAAGGTTTGTCATGCTACAACAATTCTTTGTCCCATGTTTCCATTTTCTCACTTAAGATATGACATAACATTATATCTTGCAGGTCAAAGTCTACATGGGAGATGGATGGAGCGTGGACTTCAAGAAGCTCATTGGTCGACTGTCTAAGCCGGACTTATATGTTATGGTAAAATCTATTCGGTTGGTTATAAGTAACCCTTTTTTTTTTGTCTGAAGTGAGTTTGATTTTGGTTCATTTGTCGTAAATGCACAGATCAGTATTGCCGGTGTACCCCATGATGAGGATATGAAGAAAACGGTGAACAGCAACGAATGGAAGATGCCAGAGGAAGAGAAAAAAGAAAAAAAGAACAAAAAATGGATACCTACTTGGGAAGAAGAATTCACATTCCCCTTGAAATATCCTGAGCTTGCTTTGCTTAGTATTCAAGTCTACGACCACAAAAAAACAACTGCAGATGGATTTGGTGGTCAGACATGTCTACCAGTTTCTGAACTAATAAATGGGATTCGAGCTGTTCCGCTCTATGATGAAAAAGGCGAGCGATGCAGCTCGACAATGCTGCTCATGCGTTTCAGGTTTTGACCAATTAACCTACCAACTTCTTTCTCTTTTCATTGTTGGATTTTGCTTTTATTTTGTATTTTATCTATTTTTTTATTTGCATTGGGGACTGACATTTTAAGAAATGATAGCTCCAAGTGTTCAACTATACTTGGGGTTTCACTTCAAAAACTCTTCTCTCATTTTAAGAAATGATAGTTCCAATTTTGCTTTTATTATGTAATCGAGATTGGTTTAAAACTTAGAGATTATTTTTGAATAAGCATATCCAGCAATGATTTTTGCTGGGTTTCATAGACCAAAAAATAATTTTAAAATGGATTTGGAAATAAAACTTTGTCTGAAAGTATCACTCTGTTGAGTTAAATGATACGGTATCATTGTGTACGTGGCAGGATGTTATTGGCTCCGTGTAATTATCAGATAGGGGGAAGAGAGAAAACAAAGATACCGATACCGGTATCACTGCTGGAAACAAATTTACTACAAGTATCATAATAAATCTCAACCAATAAAAAAATATAAAAAATAATAATAAAAAAATGGTTATGAAACTTTGTGAGTTTAATGGGTGCACATGGCCTAACTCTTTAGGTTCGGGCTCAACTTCCCATGAAACTGAAACCCTATAGATAACTTTTTATTTTTGATTTTAGTAATTTTATTAAGAGATCTCCAACCCAAAACCTCATTTTGAGGATGTTTCATCCTCAAATTAAGGATTTGAGGGTGCATTGCTCCAATGGTAATTCAAGTCTATCTTTAAATTTTTTTGAATATTGCATTATAGTCCTCAATATAAATAATAAGTGATTATAATTAGGGCTTGAATTAATATCCGGGATCCGAGATCCGATCCGGGATCCGCTCCGAAAATTCGGATATCCGGGAGGGTCGGATCCAGATCCGTATAGTAAAATCTTGGAGATTCTCGCCGGTTTCACCACCACCTTCGCTCCAAGTGCATCAACCTAAGCTCCAACCTTCGCCGCCTTTCTCCGTTAAAAGCTACTGTCATATCTTTGCTTCTTTCTTCACTTGAAATCGTGAGTTTGGCCAAAAGCTCCGTGAAATTGAGCCGAGTTGTAGGCTTTTAATCGGCGGCTCTGATTTGAAGATGATGGTACAAAGACTTGAAGATATATCACTCGAATTTTTTCTTATTTGTTAAATCTTTAGCTAGTTGATGTATGTAAATGTAAGTTTGTGTTTCTAGATCATCATATTTTTGTTTAGTATTTGAGATTCATGAATGAGTTTCAGATTTTAAAGATCTTCGGGTGCTGTAAAGAAAAGAAAAAAAAAAATCCGGATCGGATCCGGATACCCGCGGATATCTGTTTTTTTTCCCGGATATCCAAGTTCGGATATCCGTGATCAACGGATCCGGATCCGGATAGTAAAACTGCAGATCTGACGGATCCGGATCCGGATCCGGATACCCTGAAATTGCCGGATATCCGGATCCGTCCCAGCCCTAAATTTATAATGATAAAAATTTCATATATTTATATAAAACATACATTGAATCAAATATTACATGAAATATTAATAAATAAATAAAATAATTTGTGTAATATTTATGTCTTCATGTAATTTCATTTTCATGACAAATATTTATTAGTATAGTGTGATTTTAAATTTGTGTTAAATTTTCTCAATGTAATATTACTATTGTGTGAAATTAATTTTATATTTTGTATAATATTTCTTCTATATTTATAATTTTATTTTATCTTTAGTCTATTTATACGATTTTATATGTAATAATGAGATTTATAAGGATATAATTAAAATATTTAATAATAGAAACTAAAATGAAAGTAGAAAGAAATTGATAAAGTTATTTGTAAGATGTACAAAATTGCAAGGACTAAAAAGAAAAGGAACAAAAAATTGATATTTTGAATAGTGAACCTCAAATTTTAAAAACTTGAGGGTGGATTGGAAACCAAAAAACCTCAAAATTTGAGGATTTGAATTTGGGTTGGAGATTCTCTAAATAACCATTAACCTAATTTTAATGGGTGAATTTAATATATAGCCTCAGATAACTAAAAAATTAAGTAAGTACCTATCAATAACTTAAAATTAGTTTTAGAAAAAGTAGTGTGCTAATTTGGACGAAAATATCCCTAGATATAATTGGATAATCAATTGATAGTTTCAACTTTTTTATCATGTTATTAAGTTTCTGTACCAATGACATTAACGTTTTGATATAGACGATGTAAAAACCAGGTTATTGTTATTTAATAATATAACTATCACGATAATACATAAATAAACTAGGGTGATTTGGGTGAAAAACCTAAGTTGACCAAAAAATTAGTTTTTGGAAAAAGTTGATTTCAAAATTAGTTTTGGGGAAAGAGAAAAAAATTACACCAATAATATCCTTCTCTATTTCAAATAATTACAACAATGCCATTTGACTTGAAAACTACTGAAAACTGTGTTAGCAACTAATAAAGCCAGCGACACTGTTCATCCCGTCGACACTGTTCATCCCGTCAACACTGTTCATCTCGTCGACACTGTTTATCCACCATCTCGTCGACACTATTCATCACTGTACAATCGAATGCACTATTCATCACCATATATTTAGTGGATAACTATTTGGTTAACTTGCTAATTAAATATGTTATCTTGTTAACCCAATTAACATATAATATGTTATCGTGCTAACTCAATTAACATATAATATGTTATCGTGTTAACCCAATTAACATATAATATGTTAACGTTCTAACAATAATATCTGAAACTTGTAACGTGTTAACAATAATATTCGATAATTTATAACGTGTTAACCCAATTACATATAACATGTAACTTGTTAACACAATATGATAGCATGCTAACGATAATATATGAGACTTGTTAACGTGTTAACATACTATGTTAGCGGGTTACAAGTTTCAGATATTATTGTTATTCCGATGATGAATAGTATCGTCGACTTTGATGAACATTGTTGGCGGATTATTAGTTGCTAAATAGTGTCGACGGGATGGATGAACAGTGTCGATAGAATGAACAATGTCGGGATTATTAGTATCGTCGACTTGGGATGAAAAGTGTCACGCGAGATGAACAGTCGCGATGGATGGTGGATGAACAGTGTCGACGGGACGACATGATTATTAGTATCGTCGACTTTGGATGAACATGTCACGTGGAATGAACAGTGTCACGTGTAATGAACAGTATTGCGCGTAATGAACAGTGTCACCGGTGATGAACAGTGTCACCGGTGATGAACAGTGTTGACGGCTATATTAGTTGCTAACACAGTTTTCAGCAGTTTTCAAGTCAAATGGCATTGTTGTAATTATTTGAAATAGAGAAGGATATTTGTGGAGTAATTTTATTTCTCTTTCCCCAAAACTAATTTTGAAATTAACTTTTCCCCACAACTAATTTCCTTACTATTACATACCACTTACTCATATTACCCAATAAACTATCAATGACACCTCTAAATGTACCTAAATCCAAAACTCTAAACCATATACCCTAAACCTTAAACCATATACCCTAAAACCCTAACCCCTAAACTCTAAACCTTAACCCCTCCCAAACCTTATTCCCTAAACATTGAACCCTAAACTGAAATCATATAGATTTGGTTTAAATGCTCGGAATTACAGATAACCATGTTATTGTTATTGGGTAATATAAATATCACGATAATATATATATAAACTATCAATGATACCCAAAGATACCATATTCATTAAACCCTAAACCATTTACCATAACCCCTAAACCCTTAACCAAAAATCCTAAACCCTAAAAAATAAATCATAAACCCTCAAACCTTATTACCTAAACCAATGTTCGAAAAGGCGCTAGGCGCTAGGCGGGCGGTCGGGCACCGATTTGCGCCTAGGCCGAAAAACGGTGATTAATCACCGATTAATCAGCGATTAATTTTGAACATTTTTTTTTAATTTTAAAGTTTATATGTATATAAGTTATAAGTTATGAATATATGAATCAAAACAAGTATGAAATAAGTTTTTTTGATTATCAAAGTAACAAAACATTAGGAAATTAAGTTCAAATTCACATATAAATTCCAAAAACAAAAAAGAAGTTCAAACATATGATGCAAAAATATATTTGTCTTGATATTGAGAGACAAAATAAAGTACAAGGAGAGAAAAATCTTCATCATCTTCTTCAATGATAAAATTAGCATGTGTGTTGTACTTCTAGATGTATTTCCAAAACTTCATAACAAACCATATGTCCGTTATAAAAAAAAATAATAATAATAATGTTGACTTTTTGAAGAAAGTCAACGATTTTTTCGAAAAAAAACTGTTAAAAATCGTTGACTTTTTGAAAAAAAAGCATTGACCGCCTAATTGGCCGCCTAGACACTAATCGCGGTGGTCGCGGCGGTTCACCGCCGACTAGCGCCTAGGCGGCCGCCTAGGCGACTAAGCGGCCGCTTTTTAGAACATTGACTTAAACTATGAACTCAAAACTGGAAACATATATATGGCTTAAATGTTCGTAATCACAGGTAACCATGTTATTGTTATTGGATAATATACGTATCACAATAATACATATATTAGAATAACAAATATACAGATAACAATTAACCGTTTATGGATAAGAATGCAATGCAGGTTATTGTCAAAAATATTTGCATAGGGGCCAAATTATCATTTCCTTTGACAACAGTAGTGATGAATAGTGGACAAACCAAAAAAACTTATTACTGAGATTAGTGGACAAACCATTAGTATTTCCCTTTAATTTAACAACTAAATGGTACACATAATAAGAGGATGTCAGATTATTTAGAGGGTATTGACCAAAATACATTTTGCACTATTGGTATGTTACAATGAAGTATATCGGAAAATCAATATTAAGTCCGTTAAAGTTATACCGGCCAAAAAAGTCAGTCTGAAAAGTATTCTGCAAATATCTGAGCTTTTCGATGGTGAGAGAGAGAAAAGTGGTAGCTTTGAGTGTTGGGAAAACCGTCAATTCCTCGCTCAATCCAGATAAATGGTACTGATTAGTTCTCGAATATTTTTGGTGTGCGAATTCATACTCACACTCTTAGATATTTGAATATCCATACACGCACAATTTTTTTTATTTGCCGAAATATACATTAACTGAATCCCGTTAGTCAACACATTAAACCGTCAACAGAGATGAGTCAGCTGCCATGTGAGAATCCCCGTTGGAACAGAAGAGTTATGCAACGTCGTTTTGGACAAGTTGAGATTAAAAAAAAAATAACCAAAACGATGTCGTTTAGATTAATGATGAACCAAAAAAAAATAATTCTGTTTTCGAGTAATTTTTTTTTCACAAGCTGATTCACAATAATAAATCTACCTAAATTCGCTGAGGAAGCCTTTTGATTCGATGAGGTAGCCATTCCCTTCTGTTTTCGTCAGCCACCAAAACCCTAGCTCCCAATGTTCTTCCCCAAATTTTATGTTTGACCGCGACGAAGAAGACACTTGTCTTCAGATGTTTTTTTTTTTTTGTAAATCATTAATCAAAACGAAGTCGTTTTGTTTTTTTTTGTTTTAATCGTAACTTGTCCAAAACGATGTCGCATAGCTCTTCCATTCCAACGAGGATTCCCACCTGGCAGCTGACTCATCTCCGTTAACAGTTTAATGGGGTTGACTAACAGGATTCGAGTCAATGTATGTTTCGGCAAACAAAAAATTTGTGTGTATATGTATATTCAAATATCTAGGAGTGTGGGTATGAATTCGCATGCCAAAATTGTTCTGAAACTAATCGGTACCATTTGTCTGGGTTGAGACAGAGATCGGCCGCTTTTCCCGCTTTTCGGTGGTGAGAGAGGGAGAGAAAAGTGGTAGTTGATATGCTTGGTTTTTATCGTTTTCTAACACATGTTTTGGTGTTTCTTTTGAGTATTTTATCGAGTCAAAGTCCGTTTTTAAAATCTTTTAGTCTTTTATTCAGTTATCTCAGGTAAAAAGGTGTTTACGGAAGAAATTGGAGTTACGTGGACAAAAACGCATGGAACGGTACAAAAAGAGCATAATCGATCGATGGAGCATGCCCCGAAGAGCCAGAATCGATCGATGCACAATTGGCGTCGATCGATGCAACATCATTAGAAGAATCAAAATCGATCGATGCAAAGAGTGCATCGATCGATGGAGCATGCCCAGAAGAACCAAAATCGGTCGATGCACAATTGGCATCAATCGATGCAACACCCTCCGAAGAGCCAGAATCGATCGATGCAAGGAGTGCATCGATCGATGGAGCATGCGCAGAAGAACCAAAATCGATCGATGCTACATGTGCATCGATCGATGTAAGCCTGTGAGAAGGAAAAGGAAATTTCTAACTTTCTTGTTTTGCCCCGGAAACTGCATATTCTGACATAATTCACCCAGAACCCTATATATACTTTGTTTTCAGCCACTTTTTAGGCTATCTCTCCTTTGACGGTTCTCTATTCTACTCAGTTTTTGGTCATTGATTTTGTAAGCAAGAAGAAGAATATTTGCAACTATTGAGAAAAATTATAAACCCTTTCATTTCTTTCATTATTATTATGAGTTTTTCTTTATCTTCTTGCTTGTTCTCAATTGTCATGTTTGAGTAGTCTCATAGTTAGGTTTAGGGTTTCAAGGGGATCCATGAACCATTGAATTAGACATAGATAGGGATTTATCTTTTGTGGTTTTTGCTTATTGTTGTGTTTATTGCTTAGGCTTAAGTTGACCGCTTAGTCTATGAACTAGGGTTTAATCTATCACACGGAAGTGTCGTAGGTTGCTAGAAAGAACTTAAGCGAGCGAATTGTCCTTAGCCTGCAGAAGTTGATGTTAAGGCGATTCGTGAACATATTGAACCTGCTCATTAATGCTGATCTAGAATTCTATGCCAACGGAAGTTAGGATTTTAGATTGCTAGGTTTAGTAATCAATGCCACTGAAGTGGATTGGTTAGACTTTTATGTTTGAGTTTGAAACTTGTGTTTAGTTGCTCACTGAATAGTTGTCTGTTTCGTGATCTCTGGATTCCCGAGAATAAACCCTTGACCTAACGTTTTTCCTTTATTGAATTTACATCGATATAATTGCTTTCGTTACTTTTCCAAAACCAACCATATTTTTGTCTTAGCTTCGTTCCATAATTGTGAGAATTGTAGTGTAACTTTAATCTCTGTGGATTCGATTCTAAAGTATTGTATTGACAACCATTACAATTGCGGTAATGTAAAGTTTAGTTAATTGACTACGTGATAAAACACGTAAATCAGTAGCTTTGAGTGTAAAAGTTCTCTATTAGAGTATATGAAATTGGATCTAAGCCTACGGGAAAGAAAGAGAGGGAACAAAAGTGAATAAATGCAAGGCGCAACTTCGTAACCATTGAAGAAGCTTATGTGACAAGTGTGACGACAATGCTAAGCCAAGTGTCCTTATTTCCTTGGTCAGTTTCTGACCATTAATATATCCCATCTCCCAAACTAACTCTGTTCTTTAACACCACGCAAAAAGTAGGCTTTAATGTTTACTCTCTTGTTCACGTGAAAAAAAAAAAGCAGATTGCATTTGGATATAAACGCAGCAAAATTGATTTTGGTATAAAATATACGACACACACATATACCTCTCAAACCAAACTGAGATGAGCTTTGGAATTCGTCTTCTTTTGTTTCTCATACTAACCCTTCCACTTGTTACATTTTCTGCCTGCAACACTCTCTCTGTTTCAGGTTTCTTCTTCTTCTTCTCCTTCTTCAACTTCATGTTCTGATTTATAGAACTATGTGATGTTCTGATTCTGTTTTTGGGTTTAACTAAAGTTGAACTGGTTTTTATTTGTAAGGATTTGGGAAGGCAAGGATTGCAAGGAGATCGTTGATGGTGAACATCGAGGATTATGGTGATCCATCTGCAAACACCAGACACGATCCCAGCGTTCCGACCAAAGCAAAGGCTGACACAACACCTTAAAACTCTTTGACTTTTACTTGTTTAGTATGAATAAATATATAATAAAAATCTGTTTTGAGCGAGTTGAATTCCCCCATTCATCTGAGTAGCAAAGCAAAATCTTGAGAAAACCATGTAAGCTATGTATCAATCAGACAATTTGTGGACATTAAGACATGGTGTTGTAGTTAAGACAACAAATGGACATTTTGGCACATTAGCTTTTGACATAAACACATTATTTTGTGTCTATACTATGGAGCTTCGGGTTAGGGTTTCAGAACCTTCTAGCAAGAGATTACTGATAGGATCAAACAAGTGTACGTGAGGAAGAAGAACAAAGGTGGTCAATGAGGAGAGTGGACTTGGAAGACTGATTTTCATTAAGAAGGTTTCATTCTTTTAAAGAAGTGTTGTACGTTTTCTCTCTTATATACTCTACGAGGGAAAAAGAAGAGAGTATCTAGAATGTTTGTAACAAACTTGAGAGACGAAATGGGTCTCGTTCTTGCGATCGACATGAGATCACAATAACCTTGTTCATTCATTCTTATATCAATACAAATTACAGAGTGATTCAGTATATCGGAGTGAGTTAGGGGGAAGATTCGAGTCACGAACTTAACAAATTGGTGCGTCGTGACGTGACGAACTGAGCGATCACAACAATGGAGGATTTGGCGAAGAAATGGAAGTTGATCGAAGGTTCTATGCGAGATTCTCAAACAGAAATTGATGAACTCAAAGGTGTATTGGAGAGGACGAATCATCGATTCGACGAGGCGGAGAAGAAGTCGGATCAGCGATTCGACGTGATCGAGAAACAACTGGAGCTACAATCGAAACATCTAGAGCTAATGGGAGGAATTTAAAACCAGATCAAGGACGGGATGAGCGTAACAAAAATTCATGGAAAAGACATTGAATCATCATCAGCTCATCAAAACCAGGTTCCATCCACAGATCTTAACTATGACCGCCGTGATTCACAGTTAGGATATCGGGGAATCTCTGGAGTATTAGCGAATAGAGAATCAATGTTACGGAAAGTAGATTTGCCGGTATTTGATGGTAGATTGCCCTATGCGTGGATATCGAGAGTGGAGAGATTTTTCAGGCTTGGACAGTATACAGAGGAAGAGAAGTTGAGCTTGATTTCATTGAATCTCGAAGGTTCGGTGCTTAATTGGTATAATTGGGAGATATTGGACACTGAATTTACCAATTGGGAAGATTTCAAAGACCGGATGTTGGATAGATTTGGAGAATCTCTGGAGGAGGAACCAGGAAAAAGACTTTGTGGTATCAAACAGACGGGAACAATTGCGGATTATGTTGCAGAATTTGAGGAACTCTCAGGTCAGGTGCGTGGGCTGGATGAGAAGAACTTAACCAACATATTCTACAATGGTCTTAAACCGGCGATGAAAGAAGTGATTCGCATGAAAGAACCAAAGGGATTGAGACAACATAAAGCTGCGGTTCTAAAAATGGAAACAAGTGCTTTTTGTAAAGTGGTGAGTGAAGTGTATCATGTGGAGGACAGACCAAAGAGATCAGTCATATATCAACCGCTGAGGTCCGCATCCACCTATAACTCGCAAAGAGCAATGGGAACTTCAGCAACTGGGAATCAAACTGTGAAGGAGAAGAGTTTGGATACAGGACAAAACCATCCCAAACCCCTAAGACCGAGACAAAGATTTTCAGATGCGGAATTAGATGAGAAACGTCGAAACAGGATCTGTTTCAAGTGTGATGGGAAATACTTTGCAGGCCACAGAGAGATTTGTCCAAAGAGGGAGTTGCAAGTATTAACCATTGTCAATGGTGAAGAGGTGGAAGTCTCGGAAGAGAGTTCAGACTGCGAGGAAGAAGTTGTAGGTAGTGATTCATCTCAGTTGATGCAATTGTCCTTCAATGCATTTATGGGACTGGATTCACCAACTACTACAAAACTCAAGGGGACTTTAGGCAGAGCTACTGTTGTTTTCATGATAGACAGTGGAGCAACACATAATTTTGTGGCTCCTCAAATGGTGAAGAAGCTTAAGCTCCAACTCATTCCACTAAAACATCTTCATGTGAAATTGGGAACAGGAATTATGGCTGAAGGATCGGGAATCTGTAAACAAGTAGCATTCGGATTACAGGGAGTGGACTTTGTCTCAGATTTCATATCTTTGGAGTTGAGTGGGGCTGACGTGATATTGGGAGTTCAGTGGTTACGTACTTTGGGAAAGTGTGAGGTAGATTGGGATCTACATGAATGGTCATTCAATTATGAAGGGAAGAGAGTTACTCTAATTGGAGATCCAGAACTACATGTTCAAAGACTATCCCTTAAGTCTCTTGCCCCTGTGTTTTCTGTACATTCCAAAGGTACAGTAATTGAATTCAACAATCATCAAGTCATCCAAGATGATTCTGCTATTCCTCTGGAGCTTACAGAAGTCTTGACTCAGTTTAACAGTGTTTTCGCGGTACCATCAGGCCTACCACCTATTAGAGGCCGTGAACACACCATCACATTGACCCCAGGGGTAACTTCAGTCTCAGTACGCCCCTACAGATACCCTCACGCCAGTAAGGAAGCAATGGAAAAGCTGGTAACAGAAATGTTGCAATCGGGTATTATAAGACCTAGCAAGAGTCCATTTTCAAGCCCAGTGTTACTTGTGAGAAAGAAAGATCAAAGTTGGCGATTTTGTGTGGATTATAGAGCATTGAACCGAGCTACAATCCCTGACAAGTATCCAATCCCAGTGATAGATCAATTATTGGATGAACTTCATGGCGCTTCTGTTTTCTCAAAGTTGGATCTAAGATCCGGATACCATCAGATCCGGATGAGAGATGAGGATATTGAGAAAACAGCGTTTAGAACACATGAGGGTCACTATGAATTCTTGGTCATGCCTTTTGGCTTAACGAATGCACCCGCAACATTTCAAGGATTGATGAATCAGATATTTCGGCCATACTTGAGGAAGTTTGTATTGGTCTTCTTTGATGATATTCTGATATTCAGCTCTACCGTAGAAGAGCATCAGGGGCATTTGCAGACTGTGTTGAACATCTTTGCTGAGCAACAGCTTTATGCTAACAAGAAAAAATGCCTCTTTGGTCAATCACAAGTGGATTATCTCGGACACATTATCTCTGTAAATGGTGTGGCAACTGATCCAGCAAAAACAGAGTCAATGCAGAAATGGCCTACACCAAAATCTGTCAAAGAGTTGCGTGGGTTTTTGGGACTCACGGGTTACTATAGAAGATTTGTACAAGGTTATGGACTGATTGCGAGACCACTAACAGAGCTTCTAAAAAAGGATTCTTTTGAGTGGTCTGACCGAGCTCAGCATGCTTTTGACAAGCTAAAAAAGGCGATGATATCTGCTCCTGTTCTCACATTACCAGATTTTGACGAGCTATTTGTGGTGGAGACAGATGCTTCAGGATTTGGCCTGGGAGCAGTGTTGATGCAGCATAAAAGACCGATTGCTTATTTTAGCAGGGGATTGACTGTGAGAGAACAGCTTAAACCAATATATGAGAGGGAATTGATGGCAATTGTCATGGCGGTTTTGAAGTGGAAACATTATCTGATTGGTAGGAGATTTGTTGTTCATACAGACCAGAAAAGCTTGAAGTTTTTGTTAGACCAGAAGGAGGTGTCGATGGAATATCAAAAATGGCTAACAAAGCTTATGGGATTTCAGTTTGACATTATCTACAAAGCGGGAGTAGATAATAAAGCAGCAGATGGTTTATCACGAATGGATACCCAAACAATATCAAGTGAGAAGATGCTATTGCAAGCAATTACTGTTCCTCAAGTGATTCAAATGGAGGACGTATATGCAGAGATTGAAAAGAATGTGGAGATACAACAATTGATACAAAGAGTGTTAAAGGGAGAGCATGTGAAACACGGTTACACTGTGGTGAATGGGAAATTGAGGTACAAGAAGAGGCTGGTGATTCCTCAGGATTCGTCTTTCATACCTGTGATTTTGAAAGAGTTTCATGATGGTTATATGGGAGGTCACTCGGGGGTTTTAAAGACTTTGAAGCGCATTCAACAAATCTTCTACTGGAATCAGATGCGCAAGATGATTCAGACCTATGTTGCATCTTGTGGAGTGTGTCAAACACATAAATACTCAACATTAGCTCCTGCTGGGTTATTACAACCACTTCCGATACCTACTCAAGTTTGGAGTGATATAAGCATGGATTTTGTGGAAGGCTTACCATCTTCAGGCGGGATTAATGTTATCTTTGTGGTGGTGGATAGACTAAGCCGGTACAGTCACTTCATTGGTCTTAAACACCCATTTACAGCAGCGGATGTAGCTTCCAAATTCATCAAAGAGATTGTTCGACTTCATGGATTTCCAAAGTCAATTGTATCAGACAGAGATAGAATTTTCTTGAGTAAGTTTTGGAAAGAATGCTTCAGATTGGCAGCAACTACATTGAAGTTTAGTTCTGCATTTCATCCGCAAACTGATGGCTTGACAGAAGTCACCAATAGATGCTTAGAAACATATCTTAGATGCTTCGCTTCAGGGCATCCCAAGACGTGGTTCTCTTACTTACATTGGGCAGAGTTTTGGTTCAACACCAACTTCCACACTGCCTTAAAAACATCACCATTCAAAGTCCTTTATGGTCGTGATCCACCAACCTTGGTTCAGTTCGAAGAGGGATCGACAACGAATTTTGAATTGGAACAGATGCTAAGAGACAGAGATGGTATGATTCAACAAATTAAGGGTTTTCTTCTACAAGCACAGCAAAGTATGAAGGAGTCTGCTGATAAGCATAGAAGAGATGTATCGTTTGCTGTGGGAGATAGGGTCTTCTTGAAGCTTCGGCCATATCGGCAACACTCCGTGACCAGGAGAATTTGTCAAAAGTTGGCTGCCAGATTCTACGGCCCTTTTGAAGTATTGGAGAAGATAGGCAAGGCAGCTTATAGACTTAAACTTCCTGAAACATCCAAAATCCATCCTACTTTTCATGTATCACAATTGAAAGCAGTGGTGGGAAGTGATGTACAGCCTATACCGTTACCATCTTCATTCTCAGAGGGCGGTGAGTTTGTCTTAGAACCAGAGACGGTAGTCGCTCATCGTTACAATAAAGAGGGACTCTTGGAAGTGCTAATTCGTTGGAAGGACCTTCCTGAGCATGAATGTACGTGGTTCGTATGGTCAGAGTTTGACAAACAGTATCCAGCCTTTAAGCTTGAGGACAAGCTTCGTTTTATTGGCGGGGGTATTGATAGGATCAAACAAGTGTACGTGAGGAAGAAGAACAAAGGTGGTCAATGAGGAGAGTGGACTTGGAAGACTGATTTTCATTAAGAAGGTTTCATTCTTTTAAAGAAGTGTTGTACGTTTTCTCTCTTATATACTCTACGAGGGAAAAAGAAGAGAGTATCTAGAATGTTTGTAACAAACTTGAGAGACGAAATGGGTCTCGTTCTTGCGATCGACATGAGATCACAATAACCTTGTTCATTCATTCTTATATCAATACAAATTACAGAGTGATTCAGTATATCGGAGTGAGTTAGGGGGAAGATTCGAGTCACGAACTTAACAATTACTCAGTAGCTGCCTGTGAGGAATGGTTTCGTCAGGGTTCTGCTGATGACATCTCTCAACTCGATCTCCCCCGGAAATCTACCTTCTTTCAATTTAGAAAATACCTGCACAGACCAAACATTGGATCGGATTAGCTTTTTTACTAATACTGACATTGATACCTGTTTTCTATGTAACCGAAGCTTATCACAGAAAGTGATGTCAGAGAAAAAGAAAAGAAAAAAAAACTGACCATTTGGCCATTGCAGCTAACTTCAAAAGCGCCTGAACTTTGCAGAAAAGACTGCAGGAAGTTACCGAGAAGCCAAGTGGAGACCATGGACCCGAATCTATTTGCCCTCAAAGAGTGGTACCAAGCAGGAGGCTGTGCAATCCCGATCATGGGAAAGATATGCTCACCTCCCATTATGAGACCAACAACTCCCATCTGAGCAACTGGCACAACCTTAGCTAGAAGGCGTTTCGGCGCTGGTGGCGGGTAGTTTGCGAGCACTACGTCTAATCCAGGAAAAGCCGTCTCTAGCATCTTCTTCATGGTTACAGCAGTTCCCCTGCAATCAAAATTAGGAAGAAAACATAAAATAAGAAACTCTAAGAATGTGCAGATCCTGCAGTAATACACATCAGTATACCACTCAGAAATTCAAAAGGTGACAGCTTTTAACAGTCATTCAACAGGAAATGACAGAGTTCCACCATTCATACATACACAAATGTAGCAACTAACAATCAAATCACGAATAAAAGAATATAACTTGTAGCATTAATCTATGGGGAAATCGAAATATCTGATAGACTATAGTGAAGATGATGCAGATGTTGAAATTAGGAATAAGACTAAAAGCTAATGTAGATGTTGAAATCGTAAGATACTTGTAAGAGCAAGAGACGCAGAAGTTGATCTCTACGGTATTTCCATATCCAATTCCTCCAGCACCACTTGACTGCTACAAAAAAAAAAAAAAGAGGAACGATTATAAACGGAAACGTGAGAGAAATAAGTAAGAATAAAAGAGAAGCTACCGATAAAATCACCACCTGTGATGGGAAATCTAGGGTTTCTGGACGCTGCGGGTGAGAGATAGGCGGTGGTGGGTGGTTCTGAGATTTCGGCGGTGGCGGAGTGAAGAGATTGAAGAGATCAGAACAAAACAAGAAAACCGGTAGCCCTAACAAGATCAATTGTGTCCTGACCATGGCGGAGGAAATCAAATCTCAGAGAGGGAAAGATAGTAGAGGAGGATGAAGTTGAATTTGAAGAGGAGCGATCGGGGAAGAAAATAGCAGAGAAGCCTTGTTTGGAAGCTCGGTTATCATTATCCTAGTCTTTGACTGCTTAAATAATAGATAACGCCCCATACTTATGTTTTATTACACTTTAACACCCCATGTTTTTAAAATGTTTTCAACACCCTCACACTCGTAAAAAGCCAAACAAAGCCCATTAAAGACTAACAAGGAGGGAAAAAACTCGACTATCAGTCAATGAGACTGTAGGGGTTAAAATTTCGGCCCAATAGAGTGGGTTCAATAAACACATGGTAAAGGTCCGATGAAGCTAAAGAGGTCAAACGAGGTCGAATGAGCAAACGAGGTGTATGGACCAGGTCCACTGGAGTGAACGTTTACGGTTAAAGGAGGATTAAATGCAGAACCGTTAGTCAACACCGACGAAACCAAAGACTCGTTCAAACCGGTAAATTAAGGTGTCTGAACATAACAACCAGAACCTCGCATTAAAGATCATTCATGGCGAATCAAACGGAGTAAATGATGACGTTAAACACGATCTTGGAGTATAAAACAAAGACAAGAGCAAGAAGCAAAAGATCCATAATTCAACTCTCTACACCACTTCTTAATGCAATTTAGCTATAGACTCAATCACTTAGCTTCTTCAAGTTTTTTAGCAATTTTCTGTTCTTGTTCTTGTAAAATCTCCTTTGAGAATCGAAATACTAAAACCAGTTTACTTCGTAAAAATCTTATTCAAACCGCTTCCGAATCCAGCTCGTTGCCATCGAGCAACAAAGTTATTGTTTATTGCTCGATAGTCCATTGTTTTTTTTTTCTTAAAAATAAGTCAAAATCCCTCATTTATTCCTATTTACAAAGTTTGACCATTGTATTTCCAGCTACAACAGAGACAAACAGAAACAATACATTTTATTTGTTTTTGCAAACAAACTTCTTTTTTTTTTTTTTTTTTGAATCGAATGTAAAATTTATTCAACCAAAAAAACGTTTATACAACAAGTGCTAACCATTGATCGAGGAAAACCAAATCGGAAACAAGAGGCCGATAAATCGTAAAGGAGAAAGCATAGAAAAGATAGTTTATACGAATAAAACCGTACATGAGACCCAAGAAATAGATTATGGTTGGTTTGAGAACCAAACCATCATACCGTCTTCGAAAGCATGGCTTCCTGATTTCCTTATCGATGTTAATCTGTTTCGCACGTTCTTGTCTATGAGCTTGTGTAGACGTTGGTGGGGTAGCGCCGGGTCTCCATGATTTCGAGCATTTCTTTCTCGCCAGATGTGGTAGAGTGTCGCCTGGAACGAGTATCTAACCAAGAACAGAGTTGGGTTATGGAGAGTACCGTCATGTAGCAGCTTGACGATGTCATCCCATGAAGTTGTATATCTTCTTCCTAGCAATCCTCTCATTAGAAGTGCCCAGATTTCAGATGCGTACGAGCATTGAAAAAAGAGATGATCCCTAGTTTCTTCCATGGTGCCACATAAGATGCATTTTGAGTTATGGCCGCTGAACCAAGTCTTCATACGGTCACCCGTTGGAAGCTTGTTTTTTATTGCAAGCCAGGCCGTGAAAGAGAATTTCGGTGTAGCTTTCTTGAACCAAATCCCCTTAGTCCAGTCTTCCTTTCTTCTCTCCTCTCGAATAAGGGTCCATGTACCTTTAGTTGTGAATGAGTTTTTAAATTTGTTCTCAGCAATTAACCAGAGTGAAATGTCCTGAGTAGTTTGTGTTTCCTGATATTGTTGTCTTGCGAGTGTAATCGCAGCTTCGATTCTGTTCAAGCTCTCCTGACGATGATTTCGTCGACGATGGTGTAAGATAGCGTACTCCACAGTTGCCTCATTTGGGATACCGAGATCAATGTTTCCTCGGCTCCCCGTGATATCCCTTAATCGTCCTATCTTCGACCAAGAATCATACCAAAAAGAAGTTGTAGCACCGTTACGAATATCAACTTTATGAAATCGCTTAGCCAATTCCCGATACTTGAGTAGTTTCCTCCACATCCAGGAGCCTGAGGCATGTCCGTCTTTAATTTCCCAGAAACTCGAGCTCTTAATCAAAGTCTGCTTTATCCATATCACCCAAAGCGAAGGCTGAGATGAGAGGATTCTCCAAATAAGTTTCAAGCAACAGACCTTGTTTGCGATTTTGATAGGTCTTATCCCAAGTCCTCCTTCATCTTTTTGCGTACAAACTTGACTCCAACATACTTTTGCCTTTCTTCCATTCAGCTCTGGCCCAGACCAAAGGAACGCGCTGCATAATTTCTCGATCTCCTCAATGCACCCATTTGGAAGTCGAAAGGCTTGTATCCAAAAATTTGTTATGCTGGTTATCACCGATTTAATAAGCTGTAGCCTGCCTGCGTAAGAAAGATGTCTAGCTGTCCAAGAGCCGATTCTGTCTCTAATTTTTTCCAAGAGAGGCTTATAATCATTTGCTGTCATTCTTTTTGTAAGTAGAGGTAAACCCAAGTAGCGAACCGGAAGCTTTCTTTCTATCAGCGGTAATCTTGATAGCAGTTCGACACGATTAAAATCTGAGACCCCTGCCATGTATACAGATGATTTCTCCATGCTAATCCTCAGACCAGAGATCTTCCCAAACTCGGCAAAGATATTCAGAATACCCTCAATAGAGTGTTTGTGACCCTCCACAAACACCATTAAATCACCTGCAAAGCATAGATGAGTTAAGTTTAGAATTTTACATTTCGGATGGTACCTTATCCGTCTCTCCGATGCAGCTTTATCGATGAGTCTTGAAAGGACGTTCATGCAGATTATGAAAAGGTAAGGTGAGAGCGCGCACCCTTGTCTTAGTCCTCTCTCGCTTTGAAAAAATCCTGCCAATTCTCCATTAATTTGGACGGAAAATGAGGCTGTCGAGACACACAATTTTATCCAGTGAATAAAGGTACTAGGGAGATTCAGAGCTTCTAAAGTATTCAACAAGAAACTCCATTATACCGAGTCAAAAGCTTTTGAGATGTCTATTTTCATTGCACAACGTGGTGAAACCGACTTCTTGTGGTAATCCTTTACCAACTCCGTAGCAAGGAGGACGTTCTCCATTAGAAGTCGTTCCTTGACAAAAGCTGATTGATTTAATCCAATCATGTTTGGTAGAAGGTATTTCAACATGTTGGCTATGATTTTTGAGATGACCTTGTACAGCACGTTGCAACACGAAATCGGTCGATAGTCTTTCATTTCAGTGGCTGATTCTTTCTTTGGTATTAGGACTAAGATTGTTGTGTTTACTCCTTTTGGAAGAAAGCCTTTCACGAAAAAGACTTGATAGCAGCGGTGAAGTCCGAACCCAAAATAGACCAAGTAGCTTTGAAGAATTCGCTCGTATACCCGTCTGGCCCCGGGGATTTGCTTCCAGGCATACCAAATAATGTTTTCTTAATTTCTTCATCGGTGACTTCCATAACTAACTTTTCCTTATCTTTGTCAGAGCAACGATAATCCAAAATTTCCTCAAGACTATCCACTGAGATCCCCACAAAGTCCGTGGGAGACAGAGTTAAGAAGTCTTTGAAATACCGCTCTGCCTCTGTTTTGATTTCCTCTCCGTCCGTAATCACTTCACCATTTGAATCCGTCACTTCTCTTATTGTATTCTTCATTTTCCTTACTTGACAGGATTTGTGAAAGAATACGTTGTTTTGATCTCCAACACCAAGCCAGTGGACCTTAGATTGTTGCTTGAGCAGCTCTTCCTCCAAATCTGCAAGCTTTTGCCATTTTTCATATGCCTCGCCCTCTATCCATACCTTCTCTGGTGATGGGTCCGCTAAAGTTTCTGCCTGCCGTAGACATAGATTTTTATGTGCTTCCTTAGCTCTCCTTGGTAGGTTTCCTAGTTTCTCTTTCCCAAGAGTTCTTAAAATCGGTTTTAATGCTTTTAGTTTTTTTGAGAATCTAAACATCGCAGTGGTTGAGATGAATAATCTCTCCGTAGAATCCCAGAAATCCTTCACGACATCAAAGAATTGTGGTAGAGAAGTTAATGCATTGATGAATTTAAATGGCCTTCTACCTCTCGTTGTGTCAGCCTCTATCATGATTCTGCTTCTTAAATGGTCTGAGCACCCACCAGCCTCAAAAACGCAGTAAGATTGAGGCTGTAAATTTAACCAGGTATCATTCACCAGAACTCTATCCAATTTCTTGCATACCAGCCCCTCTCCGCGTTTATTGCACCAAGTGAACATAGGCCCGTGAGAACTCAGGTCCGTGAAGGAACAATATCGGACGAGATTTTGAAAGTCTCTCATTCCTGCAGGTGTTGAAGGAGAGAAGTTGTAACCAGAATGTTCTTCACCTTCTAAGATTTCGTTAAAATCTCCGCAGATAAGCCACGGTTTGTTCCTGAAGAGAGGCGAGTCCTGCTGATTTCTTAGGTCCATCCACAGAGACTTTCTTCCTTCAACTGTGTTAGCTGCATAAATAAAAGAAACGAGGAACTCCTCCGCTTTATTTTCCAGCAATACCGAACATGTAATCAATTGCTCACTTTTAAACACCGGTGTGAGTCGCACATTTTCTCTCCACAAAATCCAAATGCGGCCCAACCGATGGTGCTCATAGTTTGACATAAAAGACCAGCCTTTGAATACAGAAGCGACAATCCTTGACGCTTTAGTCTCCTTAACTCTTGTTTCCAGTAAACAACCAAACTGAAGAGATTTGTTATTTACCCAACTTCGGACCACAGAATGTTTTTTGGATTTGTTGAAACCGCGCATATTCCATGAGAACGCTGACATAATTATTGTTTTTTGTTGGTAGCTCTTCTGTTTGAAAAAGAAGGAGTTTTGTCCTTCGATGTTGAGACAGATGAGTTACTTTGATTCCGTTGTATACCCTTTGAAGCTCTCGGTAAAGGAGGTCTGGTTTTCTTATCCGCTTGCTTTTCTACTGGTTCCTCTTGGTCATTTAGGAGATCAATTACGAGTGAAATCTCTCCTTCTTCCTCATCTTCTGCATCATCAATATTCGGTTCCGTAATCGCCAAGACAGTGAAACGAGAAGGAGAAACTGAGACATCATCTTTCATCTCTCCCGAGTGACCATGATGTCTCCCCATTTTTGTTGATGAAACCTCACACCACTTTTCTTCTTCAACTTGTTTGGGTGATTCCCTTGTATCAGATTCCCTCTCTGAATTTTTCATTTGTTTGTTCTCCATGGAATCATGGTTTTTTGATGAACCATAGATGTCACTCAGAATCTCGTGATCGATTTTTGCTTCCGATGTTTGTGTCTCTGGTAGGACCGGAGCTTGATTACCTTCATTCACCTCAGACCTGACTGCGGAACTTGCATCCTTTGCATTTCCATCTGTTGTGTCTTTTATAACCAACTCACTAGAAATTCCTTTTGCGGTCCACTTGAGACTTGGTTCTTTGGTAGGTCTTTTTAGAATTTGCTTCTCCTTATTATGAACAAGACAGACGTCATCCGTATGGCCCCATTTGTCGCAGGTGGAGCAGCGAGGGGGAAGCCATGGGTAGAAGAATTCCACTTCCCGTTCCTCCGCTTCCTCCTGCAGTTGAAACTTGAAAGATTTTGGAAGGTCTTTTGACAAATCAGCTTCGACGAAAACTTTCGCGACTTCAAAACTTGTGCATAGCTCCGTTTCAGGGTGTAGTCTCTTAGGTACACCCACTGGACTAGTAAGGTACCCTAGTCCCTTCCAAGAGAACATAGAGTGTGGAACACGCTTAACCATCACCCACATAGGAATAGATTTCACCGCTGGCTGTGTTTCTTCGATGATTGGTGACCATTTCGAAACGATCAATGGGATGTCTGCTATGTTCCACATACCCCGTCTTAGGACCCTTGCACGAACTCCTGCGTCACGGATCCTGAACTTCATTGTAGTTGAGTTGATGACATAAACATCGATCTTTATGGACTTGTCTCCCAACGGCCAGATTTTGTTCACAATAACGTGAACCTTTGCCACATGAGGGGATGTCGCTAAGAATCTCCCAATCAATAGATCTTCCCACAGCGGAACATCATCAAGAACATCGGATGGAACCATCGCTATTTCTGCTCCGTTTCGCTCCGTATGCGTGAGCTCATATTTCGGGAGAACGGCTTTGTTTTTGACCTTGGATGCGTAGGTGGATTTCCTCTCAGCATCCAGAGACGAAGGTTGATTTGCTATCCGAGCAGCTTCCGTCGATTCTTGCTCAAACGGAACAGAGACAAGCTCTGTTATTTCTCCGTGGGCAGAGCCAACACCAAGTTCTTCCACACCGTGGACGACTCGAGGATGACATGATGATTTATTCGGATGATCTTGTGTGTGACCGATCGAAAGAGCCACCGGCGGATCCATCAAAGGAACGGATCCGATCTGAAAAAGAAACCAAGGAAATCGCACTTTTTGGTTGCTCTCACCTGCTCTCACCTGCTTTCACCTACTTTTTTGAAGACCTCGACCTTCACGCCAGACGCTGTTTTTTTGCAAAGAAACTTCATAAACATCAAATAGAGGTTTTAACACATTTTGAAATAGAGGTTATCCCTTCTCACATTTCATGAAGTTTTGTGAAACTCATACAACTGTGGGAGTATGGAGGAAACTCGAAATCATCTTTTTTTCCGAGTGCCAATACTCATCAGCGATCTACGACAATCTTACTCGACGATTGCTCCAACACATGTACTTTATGAGCTGGAATCATACTACTCTCTTACACAGCTCCACCTTCGACCGAATTACATTATTTTTCTGCGCGCGGTACACTTTCCAAACTTCCCTATATCACATTTGGCGTGAAAAGAATAATCGTCGACATGGAGAATCGTCTTTGACACCGCCCCGTATTATCAAGATGATTGACAAGAACATAAAGAACCGACTCGGCTTAATTCGCAATAAAGAAGACAACGTATACAAGGAGAGAATGACCTTGAGGTTACCATTTCGTCCACCATAAAAAAAGCTCAACATTTCTTCTATGGAACATACTTTCATTTTTCTCTTCTAACTTCTTAAACTAAAAGAAACATTCATTGTAAAATAGTTTTTTAGTTTGAATCAATTTTACAGTTAATTAAAAAATATATATATTATGAAACAAGCAGAGTCATACTTATCTTATTATCTATATTCAAATAGGATATAAACAATTTTAGGTTACCCAATACAATATAAAATTTATATAAGATTGATGTACATCGACTTATGTAGAAACAGTACATTCAAATCTTACAAAAAATACAAGAAAATTAATTATACATTCAAATCTTCAGTAGAAATAGAAAACCATTTTTATTTGCAATCATACAAAAAAAAAAACACAACCCATTTGGACAACTTAAAATAACAAACAATTCCTCCATTTTCCCTTCAAACTCATGTCTGAATCACAACTCCTTGTCCCATCATCATCGGCATGTCGTCAATTGCCTTAAGAGGCGGCAAGGGCAATGCCACGTTACTTCCGTCGTAGGCCGAGAGGTGAACTCCGATGGCGGCTCTTCCCGATGGATCCATGTTGTTGGACCAGCTTGCATCCCACTCCACTGCCTTTGCGGTCGAGCAAGCCACGGTGGCACCTCCAGGAACAGTGAGTCTCGCAGAGTTCTACGAAAAAACGCAGCTCAAAGTTCGTAAACTTGTTTTAAAAAACCGAAAAAAGAGATTTCGCTACGTCATGGAGATTTATAAAAGACTCACCTGTGGGAAGAACCTCTCAAATATCATTCTGTAATAGTACGCTTCTTTTGTGAGTGGAGTGTTGTGAGGGAAGATATGTGCAGCGTTCGACATCATCTTGTCATTAACATTTTCAGCAGCATGAGCTTTGAGGCCATCGATCCAACTGTAGCCAACACCATCACTAAACTGCTCTTTCTGTCTGTAGAGAATGTGTTTTGGCAGATAAGGACGTTCTTCGTCGTCGAAAGCTCTCCTTAGGACCCACTTCTCGATCCTCCCTTCCTCTGGTTTGATCTAAAAACACCCCATATAGAAAATTTGTTCAGCAATGGTACGTTAGCTTGTGAAAGAATGTATTGAGTTTGCCATTTTAGTTTTTGTAGTTTACCATCTTGGATTCAGGGTCGAGCGACATAGCGGTGTTAATGAACTCTTTGTCCAGGAAAGGAACACGCGCCTCAAGACCAAAGGCAGAGGTAGCTTTGTTGGCTCTCAAACAGTCGTACTTGTGAAGAGCCTTGATCTGCAAGGCATCGCACACCAAGAGTTAAAGATATCGACTTCGATGATGTATTTTTGTGATTAAACTGAATAGATACCTTGCGACAGGTTTCTTGGTGAAATTCTTGCTTGTTAGGTGCCTTGTGGAAGTAAAGATACCCTCCAAAGATCTCATCAGAACCTTCACCGGAGAGAACCATCTTAACACCTAGAGACTTAATTTTACGAGACATCAAGAACATCGGCGTGCTCGCTCTGATTGACGTCACATCATAGGTCTCCACATGGTAAATCACATCCTCTATCGCATCGATCCCATCCTGCACCGTGAAATGGAACTCATGGTGCACCGTCCCCAAATATTCCGCCACTTCTTTCCCTGCCTTCAAGTCAGGCGAGCCCTAACAAACAAAAAAAGACCATACATAAAGCTAGATTTGAATTTCAATTTAAAAACACTTTACATCTCATCCTAACTCTGCTTTTCAAAAAAACAGAGGAACTTCATCATTTCTGTATCTCACCTCAAGACCTACACAAAAGGAATGGAGCTGAGGACCCCATCGCTTAGCAGCCTTAGTACCGGCCAAGTGACGGGCAGTGATGGAAGCAACAAGAGAAGAATCAAGACCACCAGAGAGCAAAACTCCAAAAGGAACATCACTCATCAACCGCTTAGTCACAGCCTGGAGAGAGAAAACCAAACAGATAAATTTCTCACACCATATGTACATTGAATTCAAAAGAAGAGATATTTCAAGGGTAAGTTTTCTTACGTTTTCAAAGGCGCGTCTAATTGCGAGAGGCTCATAAGGCGTAGAAGGAACGGATTCGTTGTACCAAGGAGGATTGTACCATTGCTTAAACCCTCCTCCTGATTTGCTTGAATACAAATGACCTGGAGGAAACGCTTCAAAATGTTCACAATCTTCGTGTAAACCTTTCATCTCTGAAGATATCCACACAGATCCGTCTAATCCCCAGCCAAGGTAGAGCGAAGTGACACCAACCGCGTCACGAGCCACCATGAATGAGTTATCTCTTGTGTCCAGCAACACAAAGGAGAAGATTCCATCCAACATATCCACAAAATCCTCACCATACTCCTCGTACTGTGCCTCCAAATTAACACACATCAAACTCAAATCAATAACTACTAACCAGCTTAGCAAAAGCAATCAAAACGAAATCACACGTACCAGGTGAGCAATGACCTCACAGTCACTACCGGTACGGAACTTGTGATTCTTCAAGCGTTTTCTCAGCTCCTCATGGTTATAAATCTCTCCATTCACCTTCCAACAAATCAACAATAGAACAAATTTCAGCTTCAAAAATACCAAAAGAGTGATTATATATGACTCCATGGATGTAGATCTTGACTTGAAAGAATACCGTGACGACAATGGTCTTGTCCTCGTTGAAGAGAGGTTGGTCACCGGAAGCAGGATCGATGATCGCAAGACGTTGATGGGCCAAGTAATTATCTCCGTTCTGATATATTCCACTCCAGTCAGGTCCCCTGTGCCTCAATCTGTAACCATATTTTGAAAAAAAATAAAATATTACACACCAAATTATTTATACCATTTCTGATACTCAAAAACTAAAAGTTTGATACTTTCTCGGGAAAATTCCACCAACAAATCAAAGTTTCGGTTTTTTTTAGAGATTCGAATAAACTATGCAAAAGGCAGACATTTGATTCGATCAGGCATCACACTGTTCATGTCGCGTTCAACAAAAAGGGCTCAGAAGATGAAAATATTAATAATACTACAAAAATGGTATTAGATCACATCAATCGTCGTCGGAATAATCTGAAACAAACTTGGATTGTACGTAGCTTCGACCAAAATATGTTGGTTTAACGTGACAGGCACATTATATTCTTCAGAAAAGAGTTTTCTTCAAAAAACCAAAAAAAAACAGAGGAAAGTTGAAATTGCCTGCGAGAAAGCTCAAGAACACGAACTCTCTTCGCCTGAGAATCATCGGAGCATCCTAAAACGGCAAGAATTCCACACATGTTTCTTTTTGGTCGTGAAAAGTTTAATTTAGGTGCAGAAAATGAAAGATCCCAAAGAATGCGAACAGAAAAGAAAAAAACAGAATCTCCGAAACTTTAGAGAAAATTAAATCCGAAAAACGAGAAAGAAGAAAAAAAACAAAAAAAAAAACTGACAGATGTCGAGAAGGAGAAAATTGCACGTAGAGCGATTTATCGGTTTTCCCGTTTGATGTCTTGTTCTCTGCGACCGATAGCTCTATTTATAGAGTCCAAACGGCGCCGTGATGTCGCGTTTCGTGTGAAGGGCCCATTTTTTTTTTTTAACCTGCAACCGGATAACTCTTCCCAGCTGGTGCCACGTGTTACCAACTTACGACTTCCGATTGCTTTTACTTTTTACCTCCTCTTTATCTCAAAAATGATCATTTAATTCTCTCAAGTATTTGTAATTACCTGATTTATTTTTGGACTATTGAATATGTAATTTAAATTCTCAAATTAATGTTGACTTCATAAATTTAGGTATAAAAAAAGTCAATTTTAACTAAGAAAACGGAGATATTGGCGTTAAGTTTTTATGAATCCAATTTTACGAAATCAGCATAAATTTGATTAATTAATTTGCCAACCTAAGAATTGAAGAATTAATCTATAAAATTGTAAAATTTGAAGAATTAAATGATCTTAATTTAAAAAGTATTCACTTAATTTTTAAAATTTAGTTCCAATCTATTTTAAAAACAATTGATAAAAAAGCGAAAGAATTTTTTTTTTTTTTTTGTCATCTAATTTTATTAAATTGTAAAAGAGGAGTACATGAAATTTACAAGCCATACAGGCGGTACATCAAAAGAGAAATACAAATTTTCACAATCATGTGCTTTCTTTGAGAGTATGTCTGCAGCTTGATTCCTTTCTCTGTTAACGAAGTCCAAAGAACAATGTGGCAATTTCATCATCCAGTGTCGTATATCATACAATAAAACATGTTTCTAATCACTAAGTTGTCTTCTTTCCTATTAATAACATTGGTTAACTCCATACTATCTCCTTCAAACCACACATATCTCCATCCTTGCGCCCACACTATTTGTAGAATCTGTAAGAACCCCGCTGCTTCTGCTTGCAACGATGATACGAAAGAATTTTTTTTATATGACCCAAAAACAGATAAGTAAAGTTTTAGAAAGTAATTTAATAAAAATATATTTTTAATTTTTTGTAACTCTTAGATGGTTAATTATTCTGACAAAAAAAAGATGGTTAATTATATGACATAAATTAATGTTTTTATTAAAAATAATACTTTAAAGAAAAACATCAATTTTAAATTTTGTGTTCTAAAACTATTCATCTAAAATAAAAAATATGACCCATATTTTTTTAAAAAAAATCAGTGGTCCTACGCGATAACATATCCCGTCTTCCCTACGGATCGGATATGACTATATACATCATTTTTTTTACATCTACTATATACATCTATAAACGTATAATGGCAAGATCCAATAAATTTAGGCATTCACGAATGAATAATGGAGAATCAAATAAGATTACTTTATTAATAATGTAAAATACAAAACAAAATATGTAACTATAAACACTTATCAGTTAAGTTCTTATATAGATGAATATAGCTGTTTTGATTTTTATGAATAAACTGTAATAATTTATGTGTATATTATTAAAATAAAAACTATTTTTTATTAAGAACATATTATATTTGTAAATGATAATTTAATTCTTCTAGTTTTTGAAAATTTTCAGATTAATTCTTTAACATTTAAGTTGGTAAATTAATTATTCAAGTTTACGTTGAATTCATAAAATTTGACTCATAAAAATTCAATGTTAACGTTTCTGTTATTTTAGTTAATGTTGATTTTTTTCATATCTAAATTTATAAAGTTAATATTAACTTGATGGTTTAAATTGTACGTTTAATAGTTGAAAAATAAATCAGACAAATACAATTTACAAATATTTGTAGAATTAAATAAGCATTTTCCCTTCTATATCCTCAAATTTTACGGTGAGGCAACTCCGGTTTAGGTTTATCCGGCTGAGTCAGCAAGTGGATAGATACTTATTTGACGGTGGAGGAGAATATTCCAAAGGACTCTTCCGATTGCTTTGGAGCCGTACGCGTGTTATCATGACAATGGTTGATTGTAGATAAACCATTTTTATTATTCTCTTAAAACAGTAAATCATTTTCACATGGATGATGGAAATGATTTAAAAATAGATTGCTGGATCACATCTAATTTCTATAATTTTGTTTTGCTAAAAAAAATTAACGGATGTTCGCGAAGAGACCTTTTTGCCAATCTAATTTCTAGATTTTTTAAAAAATATTTGAAAAAGTATACGTATAAAAATATTAAAAGCAAGGATTGGCTTCAAAAATGTTATCTAAAATTTTAGAAATATTATATTAGAATACAGCTACGTTTGGCGACAAAAAAAATACCTTTTATAAATTAGAAAGGTAGATAATTCAAAAGAATTATTGTCCAAAATAGCATATTTTTAAAAAAATTATTTCAGATTTAACATTATTAATTGAAATTAACAATAATAACATAAATTTAATATTAAAATAATTCAAAAAAATATTTTAATGGGGAAAACTAAACCCTAAATAGGAAATAAGAAACCTAAATATAATGTTTAAATTTTATTTTGAACTTATTTTGAGTAAAACAATATTTTCACATAAATATTTGTGTTATTTTTGGAATTTTAAAGTTAGTGTGCTAGATTTAGAACATAAAATATAGTTTGTGTTATTTGATGGTATTTTTTATTTTTTTTAAAAAAAAAATTGTATCTCTAAAAGAATAACAATAACAGATATATGAAAAAAACAATTTTCTCGATAAAAATGATAAAAACTAATAGTTAGAAATGGTAAAGGAATTGTACTTTTTTCAAAAGAAAAATTTCCATACAGTGAAAATAGAGGATTGGAACAAGATTTTTTTTAAAAAAATATTGTTTTTTTGTTGGAATTTCGTTTATATGCTTCAGAGCTTTAACGAATATCGTGTAAGCAAATAAATAAATTAATCAAGTTGTTGGTGGTTGGGTAGTTTCTTTTCTGAGTTGAGTGTCGGTTCACTGGTTTAGGCCAGGGATTGATTCTCCGCATGAGTGGAATTACCAGGACAAGCATTTGACCAAGTGAAGTATTATAAGTGGACTGTATCACTCCTACCCGAGAGATTAGTCTGTATCCGTTTGGGCTTATGATTACTTTTAGGAGCCGAAAAACATAAAAAAGAATAATAATAAATAAATAAATTGGGACTTACTCCCTCCGTTTCTTTTTATAAGTAGTTTTAGAAATTTTTTTGTTTCAGAATCTAAGTTGTTTTCAAAGTTAAAGATAAAAAGTAATAATATTTAATTAAAAGTTAAAAAGTAATAATATATTTTTTATTTTTTTAATTGAGTTCTCAAACAAAATAATAATTTTTTTTAGAAAATGTAAAAAACAACATTTGTCTTAATTTGTGTTATTTTATATAAAACTATTTATAAAAAGAAACAGAGGGAGTAGTTAATATTCTATGAGAACCTGTTTTTCTATGTACAGTAAGAAAAAATCATAAAAAAAAAGAATTCGTTTATATTTATATTTTTTGTCTAAACAAAAAAAAAGTTTATATTTATATTTTATTATTGCTTTGGCCGTTTGGAGATTGGACATGTGTTACGGAGCTGGTCGCGATTCAAAACCGAAATCGAGAGTTTATATTTATATTTTATGGTACATCCGTAAATGAATAAAAGAGAAATGTTTGAGTATATCCATAAATAATAGTGTATATATCTTTACATGTATTTTCATATAACAGATCACATGTGTGTATTCCATGTGCAGGCATCGCACATGCCTCACACGTTGCTACAATGTGGAAGGGTGGGAAGATGAATCTCACTTTACAACTTTGGAATTTGGATAATGCTAAATCAGAAGAATCATTAAAAAAGTTTGAAAACTGTACGGAGTTAACTAAGAATATCCTTACATGAATAAAAAAATCGGGATCGTAACTCGTAATGTGATTGGTTACATTTAATTGGAGAAAGAAAGAGAGAGGAACATTGTTCTCTTGATTTTTTACTAATCAAGTAGAAAAAAATAATAGTAGAAATTAGAGAAAACTAGAGGAAAAATAAAAAAGTAACGTAATTTTGTCATTTACATAAAACAAGTGGAACAATGTTTCCACTGCTTTAATATTTCTTTTCTTATCCCCTCAATTTTCTTTTCCCTGTTTTTCCCCTAACTAATACACCAGTCACACAATTTTTCTTGAAGTTGAGGTTGTAAGCAAAAATCGCATAATATATATTGAACATATTAATATTTTGAGATATTACAATTTATTTTGCATAATATATATGTATTTTTGCATACCCATTAAAAAATCAGAGTTCTCATTCTAGGTTATGAAAGCTCACGTGAGTATTATTTACGCTACCATGTATTTACTTTTAAAGTTGGAGAAATATTGGTGGGTTCCCTTTAACCGGCTAGAGTGAACCAATTTGGTGGTGATTATGACCATGTGTTATGTATGTAAATGGTCATTGGGTTCTTGTGACAGTATGATCGACTTGAGCTCTCACTGATGTGAATGCTAGCATTGCGTTCACTACACGGATATTTGGACAGAAACTCAGAGATCGTAGTAGTGTTTTTAGTGGGGACAGAGGCTCCTGAACACGTGGTAGTTTTATACGACTTTGTTGACAACAAATGTTGAATAGTTTATTAGTTGCAGTGTTTTGATATCCAATAGTTTCACCTTTCCATATTAATGCATCACATAATGAGCATGTAACTAATTCTGAATTGTTTGATTGTGAACCCTTTGCGGATCTTGCAAGATATTTGAGAATTTGACGTTTTGATTTTTATTAATTAAAATGGGAACTATGTTAATCATCTGAAAGAGTAATGATGATGCTATTTATTTGTACCTGAAGCTATTCCCGAATTTGTTGCGACTGCTGCAAAATTTTAAAAGAACACCACCATGAGTTATTTTATATTCTATTTCAATTCTCATTTATTAAGATGCAAATATGTATATTTTTGCTGGCTTTTTTAGATGCTCGTATATCCATAGCTGAAAATATACATATTTGCATCTTAAAAAATGCGCGAGAGTTTTTAGCCATAGCTGAAAATAATATTAACTTTGAAGGTTAGTTCTTTTTATTTGTCTTTCACACTTGAAAACATTTAATAAGTTGGTTATCTTTTTGGTAAGACGTCTCATTTGTGGTAATTAAGTGTGGGTATGTGTTTCTGCGAAATTTGTCAGACAGTCAGGGAGGTATCCTCGTTTCCTCTTACACGCTTTTAATACTTACACATTTGTCAATATAATGTGTAAAGATATTAGAACAATTATTTCATAAAGTAACTTATTTTTTTTTTAGCAGCTTTTCGATCATTTGGAATGACTATAATTTTGATCCAAGTTGTTGAGGTCCCCATAAGAAAATGAGATGTGCAGTAACATAGATGTTGTTTGGAATCAACTTATGACCTTTCTCATTGTATTAATATCGAATAGTAAATTTACCTTCATCGCTTTTATTGCATTATTAATCATTTTAGATTTTATTTGGGGTATTGATAACACCGTATTTTTACCTGTTTTACTATATATTATAAAACATTTTATTTTTTTTTATTATAATTTTCACATATCTGTAGTTTCAAGACTTTTTTCAGGTTCTTTAGGCAAAACGACGCAAATTGGAGAAAAACCAAAATTTGGACCGCCAGAAATTCGATATCCGATGGAGACCTTCTCACCGACTGATCACGCCAAAATTTGGACACAAGATAGAAGCGAGAACCACCTTTCAGACCCACTTGGTTTCAACACAATCCTACAGTTAGATCGCAAGATACATCCAATTGACTGAAGACATGTTCCGCAGTCTCGCGAAAGAAGCAAGAGAAAAATGAAGATTCAACCTCATAGGCCATCCACCACAGGTCAAGGGCTCATGACAACGACGAATACACTCCTGGCCGCAGGTAGAGGCTCTCCAGCCGTGGCGAACACACCTTTGGCCGCGGTTCCAGCTCACACATACGCGGCCAGCCTAGGTCGGCCCAAAATCACCTCGTTTGAAACCCGCTTCAAACCCACTTCGTTTTCTCTTCAAAGAAACCCTAAAGGTGACCAAAGCAAGATTTGAAAACCTATAAATACATGTTTTACAGGCCTCATTGTGCCTCTTTTTAGTTTACTTTTTGCAAGTATTTTCTTTTTTGTTCTTACTTTCGAGATTGGTGAAAAAGTTCTCTCCGGACTTAGTTCTTAAAATTGAGAGGCTCATTCATCAATATCATGCTCTTAATTTAATTATGCTTTTGATTTCTTCAATCGTGTACGAGTTGTTCTCTTGTTGGGTAAAGGGATCTCAAGGGGCTCTCATTGATCGATTTATCATTAGGTTTTTATATTAGGATACCGATTAGGGTTATGATTTAAGCGTTTTCACTCAGTCAATTAAAACTAAATTTTACACTAACGAAATCATAACAGTTGTCAATGCAGTACTTTATGATCGAATCCACATAGACCAATGTTACACTACTATTCTCACAATTCTGAAATTAAGCTAAGACAGAAATATGATTTGTTTTAGAAAGGTAACGAGAGCGATTTAAACGATGTAAATTCAATAAAGGAAAAGCGTTAGGACGATGGTTTATTCGCAGGAATCCAGAGATCATAAATAAGACAACTATTCAGGGAATAATTAAAAGCAAGTTTCAAACTCAAACATAAATATCTAACCAATCCACTTACGTGCTCATGGTTACTAAACCTAGCATCCTAATCCACTTTCGTGCTCATAGAATTATAGATCAGCCTTAACGAGCAAGTTCAATATGTTCACGAATCAACCTAATACACTCTCGCGATACTAGGTGATTCGCTCGCTTATGTTCTTTCTAGCAATCTTCACACTTCCGCGCTATTAGATTAAGCCTTAGTTTATAGACCTAGCGGTTAGCTCAAGTCTAAACAATAAACACAACAATAAGCGAAAACCACAAAAGATAAATATCTATCTGTGTATAATTCAATGACTCATGGATCCCCTTGAAAACCCTAACCTAACTATGGATCAACTACTCCGACATAGTAACGAAGAACAAGCAAAGAGATGAAGAAATCATAATATAAATAAAGGGAGAAATGGTTTAGAATTCTTCTCAATAGATGCAGAGATTCTTCTCCAAAGCTTACAATGATTCAATAGCAAAAAGTCTGAATAGAACAAAAGATGGCTGCCTCCGAGAGGCTAAAAATAGAGTATATATAGGTCTAGGTCGAATTAGGTCGAAACAGGAAGTTCCCCGTGCAAAATAAGGAAAACAAAAGTTTCCTTTCTTCTTCTCGTCGGCTGGTATCGACCGATACCAGCTTAGCATCGGTCGATGCTGACCTCTCGGGTAGGGGTAGCGTCGACCTGTCTCCTTCAGCATCGGTCGATGCTGACCTCTCGGGTAAGGGTAGCATCGACCCGTCTCCTTCGGCATCGGTCGATGCTGACTTCTCGGGTAGGGGTAGCATCGACCTGTCTTCTTCAGTATCGATCGATGCTGACCTCTCGGGTAGGGGTAGTATCGACCCGTCTTCTTCAGCATTGGTCGATGCCGACCTCTCGGGTAGGGGTGGCATCGACCTATTCTACTGGTATCGACCGACACTGGCTCTTTCTTCACGGTTTCATGCGTTTTTGCCCTCGTGACTCTAATTTTATCCTTGAACGCCTTTTTACCTGAGATATCTAAATAGAAGACTAAAAGACTCTAAAACGGACTTTGACTCGATAAAACATTTGAAAGAAACATTAAAACATACGTTAGAAAGCGGTAAAAACCAAGCATATTAATTCCCCCAGACTTAGTCTTTTGCTTGTCCTCGAGCAAACATAGGACTAGCAAGGAAGAAAAGTTTGAAAACTCAGAGATTCACACTACCCTTAAAATTCCGCAATGACCGTCACCTTATTAATCCACGTATTGCTAAACTAGCCCCTGATTGGACGACCATGTACTTCTCTGCAAGCATTCACAGCCTCCCAGCTTCAACACATAATCTCATAGAACAATCTCAAAATTATGATTGATGGGTCTCATCAAAGATCATAGTGCCAAGAACCTTTTAGACTATTTCCCTTTCGATATTGCAACAAGACAACAACACAACCCTTGGTACATTTCCCCTCCCCCATACTTATATGTTCCTTATTTCTTTTTCATATGGCTAATGGCTGATGGAACGCGAGTACTGATGGTTTTAGCCACCAAGTCCCCAGTTCATTTTAGTGCCACCCTTTCAATCTAAGGCATAGGCGAATAGTGGTATTTTTGGAAATTTTCCTAACCTCGCTTCCAACCTTAGTGTGATCATCTCATTCGAAGTAAAATAATGGGATCGTTGGAAATTTTCCTAGCCCTTTACTCGAAAGAAAATCATTTCATCTTTTCTGTTTTTAACTAAAAATGAGGGAGATAGGTACCATACTTTAACACGGGTTGTCTTGTCGGATATGAACGAGGAATCAGGCTCTGTAAACACCAATCACGATGATGAGGAAAAAGGAAGAGCGCAGAAACTAGCTCAAATTCTGAATAACTGTTTGGCTTTTCGATTTTCCATTAGTCTTGTCGGGAGCTAAATCTGTAGCAATGGTCACTTAGATGCAAATCATATTAAAAATTCAAAAGTGGTGATCTTAATCTCCAACAAGTTTTGACTCAATAAAATATAATAAACTTAAGAAAACATAAAAATGCCTCAAGAGTAAAACAAAAGAAAGAAACATACCGTTAGTAACGATAGGTACCTTCTACCAGACTTACTTCACGCCGTCTCGGTGTGAAAATAAACGAGGAAGAGGTTAAACAGACCCAAATAAAATAAAGGGAAAAGAAAAATTAAAAGAAAAACGTACTGGTAGGTTGCCTCCCACCAAGCGCTTGTTTTAAGTCATTAGCTTAACTTGTCAGCCTTTTTAGGCGATGGAAGGCTCATCGAAGAGAATTATTTCTTCGCCATCGAGTCATACGTCGGCTAGGTATGGTTTGAGGCGTTGACTGTTAACCACAAACTCGTCTCATGCGGTATTCAACAATACTACGGCTCCGCACGGTCGCACTTCCTTAACAGTGAATGGTCTGGACCATCTCGATTTTAGCTTTCCTGGGAAAAGTTTAAGGCGAGAATTGAACAGCAACACCTGATCGTTTACAGTGAAGTTCTTTGGAGCTATCTTCTTGTCATGATAAGCCTTGGTCTTCTTCTTATAGATCTTCGAGCTCTCGTAAGCCATGTGACGAATTTCCTCCAACTCGTGGAGTTGCATCGTTCTTCGCTCAGAAGCAGATTTGATTTCGAAGTTAAGCAAATTTACAGCCCATGCCGCCTTGAATTTGAGCTCTACCGGGAGGTGACATGATTTTCCGTAAACCAGGTGGAACGGTGTTATCCCGAAGGGTGTTTTGTAGGCGGTTATGTACGCCCAAAGAGCATCATGCAGCTTCGTAGCCCAGTCCTTTCTCGTTGTGTTCACTGTCTTTTGCAGGATGCCCTTGATCTCTCTGTTGGAAACCTCAACCTGTCCACTCATCTGGGGGTGATAAGGAGTGGCCACCTTGTGCTTGACTCCGTGCTTCCTTAAAATACTCTCGAAGATCCTGTTGATGAAATGAGACCCGCCATCGCTGATCACTACTCGAGGTACACCAAACCTTGGGAATATCACTGTCTTGAACATCATCAAAAATACCTTGGCGTCGTTAGTTGGGCTAGCCAGCGCTTCAACCCATTTAGACACATAGTCTACGGTGATGATGATGTATTGATTTCCATATGATGACGGGAAAGGACCCAAGAAATCGATCCCCCACACGTCGAACACCTCAACCTCCAAGATGAAGTTCTGAGGCATTTCATTCTGTTTGCTGATATTCCCTTGCCTTTGACATGAGTCGCACTTGGAGATGAAAGCATGTGCATCGTGAAACATAGTCGGCCACCAAAACCCGACTTGCAAAGCTTTGGACACCATTTTGAATGTGGCGAAGTGTCCCGCATAGCTCGAGCCGTGACAGTAGAATAAGATACCAGGAATCTCTTCCTACGAAACGCATCTTCGAAAAGCGCCATCCGAGCATTGCTTGTAGAGGTATGGCTTGTCCCAAAAATACTGTTGAATGTCCCTCAAAAACTTCTTTTTTTTGTTTCCCGCAAAGCCAATTGGTTCCTTCTCTGTGGCCAAGTAATTTGCTATCTCACTGAACCAAGGCATTTCAGGGAGCTCGGTGCGGCGTGGGGGTGTATAGTGGTCACTGCTCCCGATGCTAATTGCGTAAACGTTCTCCTCAGGTAGGCGATCGTCTAAAGGGATTTATTCGTCTACACGCAATCTCGATAGGTGGTCTGCAACGCCATTCTCGATCCCCTTCTTGTCCTTAATCTCAAGGTCAAATTCTTGTAACAAAAGGATCCAACGCTAGAGTCGAGGTTTGGCATCCTTCTTGGTGAGTAGATACCTCAGAGCCGCGTGATATGTGTGTACTATGACCTTAGATCCCACAAGATAAGACCGAAACTTCTCAAAAACAAACACTATGGCAAGAAGTTTCTTTCCGGTTGCTGGCGTACTTGCACTGTGCGTCATCCAGAGTCATGCTAGCGTAGTAGATAACATGAAGCTTCTTGTCCTTTCGCTGTCCCAAAACAGCTCCTACCGCGAAATCGCTGGCATCAGTCATTACTTCGAAAGGGAGCTCCCAATCCGGCGGTTGGACTATTGGTGCGCTAACGAGCGCTCCCTTGATTGTGTGAAAGGCCTCAAGGCAATCGTTGTCAAAATCAAATTTGACCTCCTTGCAAAGCAGTCGGGTTAAAGGTCTTGCGATCTTGGAGAAATCCTTGATGAATCTCCTGTAGAACCCCGCATGTCCTAGGAAACATCTAATGGCGCCCTAGACAGACTCAGGATGTTGTAGACTACTCATCACTTCTATCTTTGCCTAGTCCACCTCGATTCCTTTGATATACTCATATATTGCATGTTTTAGCATGCATTTCACTTAGAGTTTTGTGTAATTTACATGCATAATCATTGTCTTGTCTTGCATTTAGGTCTCATTTAGAGATTAGAAAATTTTCATTAGGTCTAGTGAGTTCTTGCATGTTTTGGAGTATTTTCTAGGTAATTGGAGGCAATTGGGCATATTTAGAGAGTTGAACCTAAGTGGAGTGCACAGCCCACCCGAGACGCCGGAAAGATGTGGCTGTACGAAAGCCCTCAGATCTGAATCAGCCTTACAAACCTTCATGAATGTTGTAGAGGGGTGCGTTATCTTTCCAAGGGAGGTGGAATCAAGCCATTTGGACGTGTGGTTCGAGAGTTACCTCGGTTTTACTGACGACATATCTTCCTGGCCGAGAAGCTAACACCTTGCGTCGGGTGCATGTCCCGGCTCCATTTCACCCGGCATCAGAGGCCTTCGACCGCAAAGTTGCTCTCACCGTACCGGCCCGGAATAACACACTTCATTCGTTCGGTATTGGGCGTTACCTCGGACATGGGATTTACCGGACGCATGTACCGGTCCCATTTGGCCCGGCACCAAGAAGCACTCCATCGGCACAAACTCTCGTACCGGCCGGGCACGAGACACTTCACTTGCCCGGTACCAGAAATTCACCCGACCAGGGGAAATACCGATCCCCTTGTGCCCTACCATCACGGCCCGGTATGAAAGCTCTCGCCAAAGTATCTGAAAGGCCAGGCTGGACAAAGGACCTACGCTTAGATTTAGCTCCTGAAGCCTTCATAGAAGTTGTAGCTAATTGAGTTAGCTGTCTTCTGGAGGTGGTAGCAAGTCATTCTGATCTGTGGTTTGAAAGATACATCAGATTTAGCAGAGACATGTCTGACTGGCGCCCAAACGGGTTATGCTCAAAGAAGCAAAGTCTCCATACCGGCCAGGTGTACCCAACCATACCGGGCCGGTATCAGAACTTCGACCCACTAAGAAAGACACATTTTTATATGTTAAAGATCTCATTTTTGGATCTATCTCATTTTTTATGCTTTTTCCCCTTTTTCTCTCCCTTTTCTCTCTAGAACAAGACTAGGGTTCTTGGGATATTTCCCTTGAATTCTTTTGATTTATGCAAGTTTAAAGTTATATCTTTTCACCTCTCTCTAATTTTTCACTTTCCTATTCCCTAATCATGATTAACATCACTTCTTTCACAAGATTAGGTGTGTTCTTCATGATTAGTGAGTAGTTCTTTTTAAGCCCATGGATGAGGTAGATTAGGTGAATTTCGTGGTAGATTTTGATGTGTAGGACTTAGTTTACATATTTCCTCTCTTATTTGGTGTTCATAATGGTAGATTAGGCTAGATATAGTTAATCTAGATCTTAGGGAATTCATGCACACAAAGTGTTCGATGAAATTCCCTTAAGAACCAAATAAGGGATTTTGCTTTCTTAGCCTATGAGAGTAGTTGTCTAAAGAGTATTAGGGCCATAGGAACCTATTTTTATTGCTTGTTAATCATCCTATCACAAACGATGGTTTGTTCTTGATTTGGTGATTAACAAAGTGATTAAGACCATGAGAGTGGCTTAATCTTGTTTAAGTGTTCTAGGCTAAGGGAATTGCTTGATTGTGTGAAATGACATCTAGATAGATAATGAAAGGATCCGAAATCAATAACTTCATCCAAGGGCTTGCCTTTATCTATTTGTTAAACTCGTTTTTTGCTTTGTTTATTTGTGTTCTTGCCTTTAATTTGAATCATTTAGGTTGCTAGAAAACTAAAACCACCTTTATTTGCTTAACTTACAAAGTTGTATGCATTCCTAGTGCTTGAAACTCCACCCTTGGATTTGATACCTCTTATGCTACTTAGGCATTTGAGTAATTGATACTTGGCAAAATCCTTGTATCAATTTGGCGCCGTTGCCAATTGGGTCTAGCTTTCAACATTAGGATTTTACTTCTTTTTGAGATTAAGCATTTTTCTTATCATTTGGATACTAATCTTTCTTCCAAGCTCTCTCTTGTAGGTACATGAACTCAAGAGCTAGAGGTGTACACAACCTTGTTGAATAAATCGACAACATACACCTCTTGGATTGTGGGGTTAGAGAAAGGAGAGAAAGAAGGCGTGCTCAACACATTGAGAGGTTGGGTATGGATATAGAGAATGAAAACATGGACCAAGCTCCACATCAAGGAGCATATGGTGGTAATGGAAACCACCACCCACCTGCCCATAGTGCTAGAGCTCAAAACGTTGTTGGAGCAAGTGATGCGGCAAATGCTCATGTCAACCGCCAAGGGATTCATGCACCACCGGTTGAATGCAATGACTTTGAGGTCAAAGCAAGCTTCATAAACATGGTGCAAAGTAAGAAGTTTCATGGACTTGCGGTAGAAGACCCTCTTGATCATTTGGATCACTTTGACCGTATTTGTAGCTTGACAAAGATGAATGGAGTGTCGGAGGATAGCTTCAAGCTAAGGTTGTTTTCTTTTTCTCTTGGAGACAAGGCAAAACAATGGAAAAAGAACCTCCCCCAAGGTTCCATCACCTCTTGGAATCAATGCAAAACCGCCTTCCTTGCCAAGTTCTTCTCCCACTCAAGAACGGCCAAGCTAAGGAACGAGATATCAAGCTTCACTCAAAGAGCGAATGAGAGCATCAATGAAGCATGAAAGCGGTTTAGGAGCTATACATCGCAATGCCCTCATCATGGATTTTCGGATGCTTAAATCCTAAGCACTTTATACCGTGGAGCATTGCCCAAGATCCGCATGTTGCTTGACACCACCTCTAATGGAAGCTTCTTGGGCAAATAAGTGAATGAAGCGATGGAGTTGGTAGAGAACCTTGCATTGAGTGATGGCACTTATGGTGATGACTATGACCGGTCTACAAGAGCCACAAGTGATTTTGAGGAGCAAAAACGAACCAAAGCCATGATGGCTCTCCATGAGAGGTTAGATAAGCAATAATCCATGATGGAGAAGCAAGCTACCATGATGGACAAGCTTCTCAATATTTCCACTAAACCGGTTCACTTCGTTGGTGAAGAAATGGTGGATTTGAGCAACACCGAAGAAGTGCATTACATTGGGAACAATGGTGGCTATCAAAGAGGTTTCAACAACACCTATGGCAACCAAGGTCAAGCCCCTCTTAATCACCAACAAAGCTATGCTCCCAAAAACAACTTCCAACCAAACCAAGGTGGTTATCAACAAATCTTTGTCCCACAATCTCAAGGCACTAACTCCATGCCTCAAGACCTTGATGTGAAAAATGTTCTTCAACAACTTCTCCAAGGCCAAGCAAGTGGAGCATTGGATATAAGCAAGAAGATGGAGGAAATAAATACCAAAGTAGCTTGCTCATACAATGATCTCCACAAGAAACTTGAGGCATTGAGTTCTAAAGTGCAAGAAATGGAGACCAAAGGAAACAATGGAGACAAAGTACAACAAAGCTCTTCAAATGGGAAAGCAAAGGAGTATTGCAATGCCATCTTCTCAAAGGAGCCACGTCCCATTGAAGATCATGAAGCCGCCACTAATGAGATTGAGCTTGTACTATATGGATCTCAAGCTCCCTTGAAGCTCAATGAGGACATTGAGGAACAAGTGATATGCTCAATTTAATACCCTAAATAGTATTAAAGCAGTTGCTGCAGTAAATCAAGGGGTCGAACACAAGAACTCAGTTATCACACAATAGATTATATAGATCCGAAACAAGCTAAATCAAAAGAGGTAATTGAAAACAAGATTGCAAGTAAAAGTGTTGTAAATTCAGTTGGAGGTAGATATGTTCAGGGTATTTCTCAGGAAATCAATGAATGCAACCTAAATAACTAACATGATTCAGATTAAGCACTGTTCTAGAACTCAAATCACTAAAATATAATTAACCAACTCTCGTTGTGAAAACTATCTAAATCTAAATCCTAGGAATTCCAAATCTCTTTGCGAATCATAAAGTCTAAATCAGCTTTAAAATCAGGTTTGATATGTTCACAAATCATTTAAACCAAATCTCTTTGCGAATAATCAATTTGCTCACCTAAGGTTCTATCAGGTAATTAATCGCACTCTCGTGCCTAATCAATTATCCTAAGATCTAAGTTCCAGATTCGTCAACCTAGAATTAGCTTTGAGAACAACCTAAGGCGAATAACTAATTCAGATGGTGAATCCTAAACAGACAATTAACCTAGCATTCAAAGAAATCCCTATGAGAAAACCCCAAACCTAACAGGTGATCTACTCAGACATGGAAATTGAATCAATAAACATGACTGAATAAATACTCAAATAAATAATAAGAAAGAGTAACAAGATGTTTGAGATCTGGATCTCGGACGAGGGGAAATTCAGACTTGTCTCAAAACCAAAGTATAGAAAATAAAGCTTAGCCTAAACAGATGGCTGTAAAATCGTATTTATAACCTAAATCACGACTTGGGGTCTTCTTGTAAATATTAAAGACTTTTGGGCATTTTTGTAATTCTTCAAGTCTTGGAAAGACTCGCGGGTTGTGTCTGCTGCGATGGGTATCGATCGATACTTGCCGTGAAATCAGGTACTCAGCAACACGACTTCAGCTTCTGCTCCAAAGTGCTCCAGAAAGCTCCAGTAAATCCAATAATGCTCCAAACGTGCTAAGACCTGTAAAAGACTCTAAAAGACTCCAAAATACTATAAAGACTGTATAAAACGGACTTATATCATGGTCTAAACAGGGTAAAAACCATGATATATCAACAAGGTGGGGGAGTGACCCTTGAGAAGAATGAGAACGTGACCTTGGTTGAATGCAAAGACTCACCAAGCTCAACTAGGATCGAGCCTAAGTCTCTCTCCAAGCTTGGTAATCCCGGTAAATTCTCTATAGCTTGCTCTCTTGGAGATTTGGAGATTGAGGATGCTTTGTGTGATTCCGGGTCAAGTGTGAACATCATGTCCCATGAGATGCTCAAGAGTCTTGGTATAAGAACTCTCGCCTATCATCCATCACCTATCACCTTTGGAGATGCTTCTTCAAGGAAGCTACTTGGTCTCCTCGAAGACTATCCACTCAAGGTTGGGAATTGCATAGTCCCAACGGACTTTGTGGTCATGGAGATGAGAAACACCAACAAGCTCCCTCTTCTCCTTGGAACCCCGTTCCTACTCACTACTGGTGCTAGAATCGACTTCAAAGAGCAAATGGTAGTTCTCTTGAATGTGGATGATAAGGTGTTCTACCAAATGAGGACTTCTTCCAATAATCTTTGTGGTACAATCACCATGAAGGATAATGAGTTTTGTGAGGAAGAAGTTAGGTATGTGGGTAGTTATATGATGATTGAAGAAGCTCCACCCCCAATGGTCTATGAAGAGGAAGAGAAGTCTCTTGAGAGAAAAGATTTGGGTTATGGTAATGACAAGGATGCTTCGGAAATTGACATGATCACTTTCTTGGAACCACTTCCTCCCACCACAATGGAGAATGACGTTGAGGGTAGTAAGGGTGCAAAGAAAAATGCAAAGGCTAAAACGGGAACGGGATCAAGCACGCTTCATGGGTTTAGGTCCGAGCAAAGCCAACCTTCTATGATGACTCTCACTCCTTGGAAGCACAATGATGGAGTGATTGAGTACAAGATCAAGTGCAAAGGTCGATCCAAGCCCTTTGCCTCGGTCAAAGTAATTCTCACTCTCGAGCTCAAGGAGAAAAGGGAAGCCGGTCTTGATGAAGAGGTCATGAGCAAGGTCCTCAAACTTAAACTCAAGGATCCACCTTGGAGTGCTCGTACTCCCCTCCCACCCGCCTAAAAGGGTAACCAGAGTCAAACTTAGTGACTTTAAACAAAGTTCTCTTGGGAGACACCCCAAGCTTATCATTGTACATGCTTTCTTTTTATGTTTCTTTATGTTTTTTTGTCCTTTTTGATGGGTTTGCTTAGTGTGAGTAGGTTCTTGATGGTCTAATGGTCATGGATTTAAGGACAAATGTGTGTAGGATTGAGGTGATCACTCTCGTTCCCTCTATTCATTTCCAAGGTAATACTCCAAACTTTGTGAATAGCATTTAGAATCATATCTTTTTCTTTCTTTCATGCATTGTTTAACTCTCTCTTAAGCTTCTATTACACAAGGGACTGTGTAATTTAAGTTTGGGGGAGGGTCTATGTGTTATTTAACTTTGTGTTTTGTGATCTTATTTTGCCTTTTACATCTTGAGTCTCATGCATATCATGTATTTTCAATAAATTTAAAATTTTTTGAACTTTTGTGCATTCCATATAGGATTGAGTCTAGATGCATAGAATATTAGGTAGCTTTGCATGAGCATTAGGAGAATGATAGATTTATCCTTGTAAAGTATCATATTTAGAGCTTGATTCAATGCCCTCGTTGCTTGTTGTTTGATGCTTTTGATCTCGTGTTGAAATCAATGATGAACCATATTTCGATCTTGCGTTTCATTACTAGGGTCTTAGCTAAAGCAAGTCTTGATTTGATTTCAATCCTACCTAAGTGAAAACCATAATTTTGACATTGAAATTATCATGTTTGTGCATTTCATAGTGAATTCATGGTTACCATATACATACTTGGCCTCTCTTATCCTTTTCACCACTCTTTTGCTAGTCCAAGTAGCCGATTCCCATCATTGGAACGGTTTACCATACCTTTAACCTACCCTTCTTTCAAGCCAAAATCTTTAGTGTGCGTATGTGAGGCCTAATTTTTCGAATAAGCTTGGCAAAAAGTTTTGAGTTTAGGGCGACAAGGATAGGATTGCATGTAGATCTAGCCGAACATCAAAGGCTAGACTAGGCTAGGCTCGTGGGAAAGGGAAGTTTTGGGTTTGGTGTGAACGAAAATGTGTGACTAATGGAATTGTGGATAAGAAGGAAGTGGGTTCAAAAGGGAGAGTGAAAGTGAAAGGAGAATGCAATATTGTGATGTGGTTAGTGCAAGTTAGCAAGAATAGTTATTAGTGATAGTTATAGCCTCATAGAAACAAAGGAAAAAGCCAAAAATTGGCTAAGGCATCAATTGATAAATGATGAGGCAAGGCAAAGAAAAAGAAAGAAAGAAAAGCTAAAGAAACAACAAAAAGAAGCACGAAACCACAAGATTCAATGAAGAAGAAGAAATTCCCCAAGTGAGAAAAGATGAAGTGGAAGAAGAAGTTCACGTATGGGACATGAAGGCAAAAAGGCCAAGCGAGAAAAGGGTAGCTTTGGATGAGGACTTCATAGGTAGATATGCTAGGGTTAGGGACGATTTGGGCATTTGGTAGATGTAAGTATATCCTTGTATGCATAGATTGCCTTTTACTCTTATCATTTTCCTAAAGCTTGCTCATTCATTACGAGATCCCTTGCATTGGTGAAACCCCGTACATTTGAGATCATCTTAGTCTCAAGACCTTATCCTAGCCAAATGGATTCACTTGCCTTGCATGAGCATGATTCACTTGAAACGATTTATGAATGTTAAAGGATTGGATGACATGAATACTTGTATAGGTTAAGGCTTGAATTTGATTCGTGTAGGGAAGAATATGGCTAGCTCTTTTTGAATAGACTTGTTTGATCGCATCTTAGAGCTAGAAACTTGGACATTGAGTTGAATTCTTTTCATGGTACTTTTGGATTTGAGCTCCCATTTTTATTTTTCTCCATTTCTTTACTCTTGTTTGCGTGAGGACAAGCAAATGTTTAAGTTTGGGGGAATTGATATACTCATATATTGCATGTTTTAGCATGCATTTCACTTAGAGTTTTGTGTAATTTACATGCATAATCATGGTCTTGTCTTGCATTTAGGTCTCATTTAGAGATTAGGACATTTTCATTAGGTCTAGTGAGTTCTTGCATGTTTTAGAGTATTTTCTAGGTAATTGGAGGCAATTGGGCATATTTGGAGAGTTGGACCTAAGTGGAGTGCAAAGCCCACCCGAGACGCCGGAATGATGTGGCTGGACGAAAGCCCTACGATCTGAATCAGCCTTACCAACCATCATGAATGTTGTAGAGGGGTGAGTTAGCTGTCCAGGAGAGGTAGAATCAAGCCATTTGGACTTGTGGTTCGAGAGTTACCGCAGTTTTACTGACGACGTATCTTTCTGGCTGAGAAGCTAACACCTTGCGTCGGGTGCATGTACCGGCTCCATTTCACCCAGAATCAGAGGCCTTCGACCGCGAAGTTACTCTCACCGTAGCAGCCCATAACAACACACTTCATTCGTCCGGTATTGGGCGTTACCTCGGACAGGGAATTTACTGGACGCATGTACCAGTCCCATTTGGCCCGGCACCAAGAAGCACTCCATCGGCACAAACTATCGTACCGGCCAGGCACGAGACACTTCATTTGCCCGGTACCAAACATTCACCCGACCAGGGGAAATACCAGCCCCTTGTGCCCTACCATCCAGGCCCGGTATGAAAGCCCTCGCCAAAGTGTCTGAAAGGCCATGCTAGACGAAGGACCTACGCTCGGATTTAGCTTCTGAAGCATCCATAGAAGTTGTGGCTAATTGAATTATCTGTCTTCTGGAGGTGGTCACAAGTCATTCTGATCGGTGGTTTGAAAGATACACAAGATTTAGCAAGGACATGTCTGACTGGCGCCCAAACGAGTTATGCTCAAAGAAGCAAAGTCTCCATACCGGCCAGGTGTACCCAACCATACCGGGCCGGTATCAGAACTTCGACCCACTAAGAAAAACATCTTTTTATATGTTAAAGATCTCATTTTTGGATCTATCTCATGTTTTTTATGTTTTTTCCTCTTTTTCTCTCCCTTTTCTCTCTAGAACAAGACTAGGGTTCTTGGGATATTTCCCTTGGATTCTTTTGATTTATGCAATTTTAAAGTTATATCTTTTCACCTCTCTCTAATCTTTCACTTTCCTATTCCCTAATCATGATTAACATCACCTCTTTCACAAGATTAGGTGTGTTCTTCATGATTAGTGAGTAGTTCTTTTTAAGCCCATGGATGAGGTAGATTAGGTAAATTTTGTGGTAGATCTTGATGTCTAGGACTTAGTTTACATCTTCCCTCTCTTATTTTGTGTTCATAATGCTAGATTAGGCTAGATATAGTTAATCTAGATCTTAGGGAATTCATGCACACAAGGTGTTCGATGAAATTCCCTTAAGAACCAAATAAGGGATTTTGCTTTCTTAACCTATGAGGGTAGTTGTCTAAGGATTATTAGGGCCATAGAAACCTATGTTTATTGCTTGTTAATCATCCTATCACAAACGATGGTTTGTTCTTGATTTGGTGATTAACAAAGTGATTAAGACCATGAGAGTGGCTTAATCTTGTGTAAGTGTTCTAGGCTAAGGGAATTGCTTGATTGTGTGAAATGAAATCTAGATAGATCATGGAAGGATCCGAAATCAATAACCTCATCCACATGCTTACCTTTATCTATTTGTTAAACTCGTTTTTGCTTTGTTTACTTGTGTTCTTGCCTTTAATTTGAATCATTTAGGTTGCTAGAAAACTAAAACCACCTTTATTTGCTTAACTTACAAAGTTGTATGCATTCCTAGTGCTTGAAACTCTACCCTTGGATTCGATACCTCTTATGCTACTTAGGCATTTGATTAATTGATACTTGGCAAAATCCTTGTATCACCCTTGCTCTGAAATCCGATGGCCCAAGACAATCCCATTTCTGACCATGAAGTGGCACTTCTCCCAATTCAACACCAGGTGCTTTTTCTCGCAGCGTTGCAATACCCTGCATAAATTAGAAAGACAAACAGAGAATGAGGATCCATAAACAGAGAAGTCGTCCATGAAACCTCCATTATGTCCTCAATCAAATCGGTAAAGATCGACATCATGCATCGCTGGAAAGTTTTCGGGGCGTTACACAAGCCAAACGGCATTCTGCGATAGGCAAAAGTGCCATAAGGACACATGAACGTGGTCTTCTCGTGGTCGTCCGGGTGGATGGGAATCTGGAAGAAACCAGAATAGCCGTCAGGAAAATAGTAGTAGGGGTGGTTAGACAATCTTTCAAGCATTTGATCAATAAAAGGCAAAGGAAAATGATCCTTGCGAGTAGCAGCATTTAAATTCCGGTAATCAATACACATCCTATGCCCCGTAACAGTTCTAGTTGGGATCAACTCATTTTTCTCATTATTAACAACTGTTACACCACCTTTCTTTGGCACAACATGGATCGGGCTCACCCAAGTACTATCAGAGATAGCGTATATAATGCCCGCCTCTAGAAGTTTCATTATCTTTCTTTACAACATCCTTGGGGTTCTGGTTTAACCGTCTCTGATGTTCTATCGAAGTCATTGATTCATCCTCTAGATGTATCCTATGCATGCAAAGATCCGGTGATATCCCTGAGAGATCGTCTAGTGAGTAGCCTAAGGCCTTACGATACTTTCTAAGTTCACATAGAAGCAAAGCACTCTCAACATTGTTCAACTCAGCATTGATGATCACATGATATGTATAATTAAGACCAAGAAAGGCGTACCTTAGCCCTGTTGGAAGCGGTTTGAGTTCGATTTTTGGGGCTTTCAACTCACTCCACATGCCAGCAAGAGGCGCATGATGACTTGCCGTTGGAGGCATCTTAGCGGCTCCATCTAGGCCGATGTGTTGTACCATCATCTCTATTGTCTGGCTCGAATCCAGCATCTTAGCGTACCTTGTTGCATCATCACTCATAAACCCGTGTTCATTCTCAGCCCTTGTCAAAAATGTTTCCAACGGGTCATCTGTCAAAATTTCTTTGACGACCTCGTTGTCGACTTCCAGTGAGTCATCAATCGAGAACGTCTGCCCGTCTAACATAGGTTTCTTCAGCATCTTGTCCATTTCAAACTTCATCACAATGTCTCCCAGGTGGAGATCTATTCGCCCATTTTCACATCTATTATGGCTCCCGTTGTGCATAAGAAGGGTCTCCCCAATATGAGTGGATCCCTTGGCTCTTCATCAAGTTCTAGGACCACGAAATCCATTGGAACGAAGGCGTCTCCAATTCGTACATGCAAATCCTCAAGTACACCAACGGGGAGTCGCACAGAACGATCGACAAATACCAAAGAGATCTTGGTTTGCTTGAACTTTGTGAACCCGAGTCGCTTAGCCACAAAATATGCATCAAGTTAACGCTAGAACCGAGATCACACAAAGAGCAAGCAAAAATACAAATTCAACATATTTGAAATAGTTACATTTAAATTAGGTCTTATTTTACATTTCACATTTCAAATTCAACATAGTTTATCATTATTTTAGCTTGTATGATGCTAATAATATTATAATTTATAAGACCTCTAGGAAAATGCTCATTTAATTCCTCAAGTATTTGTAATTGCATGATTTATTCCTCAAGTTAATGTTGACTTTATAAATTTAGGTATGAGAAAAGTCAACGTTAACTAAAAACGAAGACGTTAACGTTGACTTTTTATGAGTCCAATTTTCCAAAATCAACGTAAACTTAAAGAATTAATTTGCCAACTTAAAAGTTAGAGAATTAATCTGCAAAAATTCAAAACTAGAGGAATTAAATTATCATTTCCAAATATAGTATGCTTTTTTAATAAAAAATAGTCTTCATTTTAATAATATACACATAAATTATTACTGTTTATTCATAATAATTTTCAAAATTGTCTTGTAACATTTAAAACTATTTAATTTGATAAGAAAACAAAACAATTATATTCAGCTATATAAGAACTTAACCGATAAGTTTTTATAGTTACATAATTATTTTTTGTATTTTACGTTATTAATAAAGTAATCTTAGTTGATTCTCCATTGTTCATGTGTGAAAACATAAATTTATTGGATCTTGACACCATACATTTATAGATGTATATAGTCATACCCGATTCGTAGGGAAAACGGGATAGGCCATCGCCTAAGACCACCGATTTAAAAAAACAAATTATAGGCCACATTTTTTATTTTGGATTAATAGTTTTTAGACCACAAATTTTAAAGTTCATGTTTTTCTTTAAAGTATTATTTTCCAATAAAAAAAATTGGCTTGTGTCATATAATTAACCATCTAAGAGCAACAAAAAATTAAAAATATACGTTTGCTAAATTATTTTGTAAAATTCTACTTATCTCTTTTTTGGGTCATGTAAAAAAAATCTTTTTCTTTTTTTATCAATTATTTTTAAAATAGATTGGAACTAAACTTTAACAATTATGTGTATATTTTTAAAATAAAGATCATTTAATTCTTCAAGTTTTACAATTTTGCAGATTAATTCTCCAACTTTTAGGTTGAAAAATTAATTTCTCAAGTTTACGCGGATTTTGAAAAATTGGACTCATAAAAAATTAAACACTAACGTTTCCGTTTTCTTAGTTAAAGTTGACTTTTCTCATACCTAAATTTACAAAGTTAATGTTAACTTGAGGATTTAAATTGCATATTCAATAGTTCTGGAATAAATCAGGCAATTAAAAATATTTGGGGAATTAAATAACCATTTTCTCAAGATTCATGCCCTGACAAAAAAAGGGCTTTAACAAAAACAAAAAACAAACAAAGGACGAGGAAGATGACTTATATTCAAGAAAAAGAAGATAGGAACATATGACATATACGCACAAAACTGTTTAGAATCTAAACCGTTCGTTTGGTGAATCTACCCCACTTTTTTTAAGCAAAAGAATCAACCCTATTTTGTTTTTGTTTTTGTCACGGGTCTATACTCTAAATGAACCAACCCATTTGGCTAATTAGAACATCTACAATAAAAAAGAAGAAGAGAGGGAGACATAGGTGTCTCAAATGAGACACTAAATGAGATATATGGGGTCTATTAAACAAATGAGACACTAAAAAAAAAGTTGAGACACCCAAACTGATGTGTCACAATGTTATTGATCCAATTGTTTTTACTTCAATTATTTACTTTTTTTAAAAAAAATTTAATTTTTTTAGAGTGAGACACCCTCAAATATAGATGCTCTTAACTTCACAATGAGAAACTAGGGATTGAAACTCCGATGCTTGGATAGCTCGGCTAAGATATTTTAAACTATATAGTTCCCACTGAAACACTTCAGATTTAAACTATTAAAATAATTACTGCAAGAACAGATCTAAAATCGTAGTAATCTAGTGATCGAATCCACACGGATCATGTGTAACACAACGAGAATGTAATAAGAAAGTAAATTAAAAAAAATAACAAATGTTTGTGGTTTTGTATATATACCACGTAAACTATAAAATCTGAAGATTATTTTGTAATTGTATAAATATAAACCATACCCCGTGTTTGGTAAAAAAAATTGTTTCACGGTAGAGTTCTTTTATGGATGTGGAAACCCTAGTTCTATTTATGTAAGTATAGGTTTTCAACCAAGAGGTTGTAGTGGGGTGGTTCTCATTCGGGGTGAGGTTCGGCTTTGTGGGTCTAGGCCAGGGATCGAATCCCCCGAGTGTGGAATTATCACATTAAATCTTGGCCAAGTGGGGCATCATAAGTGGACTGTGTCACTCCCGCTCGGAAGATTAGTCTGAGTCCGTTAAAGGCATGTGATTACTTCCGAGTTTAATCAAAAAAAAAAAAAAGTATAGGTTTTCCTAGATAGGGACATAATTACTGGCATATATATTTCATGATAAAAATATATGTACTTATAAGTTCCAAAACAAAACTAATTTGAACGATTCGACTCAGTTCAATAAATAAAACCGTCCGAGAAATAGTCGTCTTTAATAGTTTTAATTATTATTATTGGAAGTGGATGTGAATTAATTAAGCTCAATGTGAATGGAAGCAATTAGTATTTACTTTTAAAATACTGTTGTGTATTTTAAAAACCGTTTTGCCAATCATATACCTCGCATTTTCACTAGTCAAATAATTTGATAACTAAGATTTAACCCACGTTACAGTACGGAACAAAGTTTTTTTTTTTTTGAACTAAGTGATATTTTCTTTTAAATTTTCTTCGATTTGTTATAAATGTTATATGATTATAATATATAGGGGGTGTATTCAATCTAATATTTAGAAGAATTTGGAAAGATTTGAGTTTTAATGATTTTTTAAATGATTTGAGTGAATTAGAACAGTTGTTATGATTTGTTTTTAAATAACTATGAAATCTCACATAAAACCATGAGATTTGGATTTTTATTTTTTTAACTAAGAAACTCCACCAAAACATCTCCAATGCACTAAAATTCCCCTAAACCCCACTACTTAAAATATTTCTAATAACAGTGGATTTGAAAGTTTATTTAGAAATCAGTAGTTCAATAACATGAGATTTGAAAAGACTTTTGGAAATTCATGTTTGAATAACATAAGATTTGTGATTTTAATACAAATCACTTCAAATGCTAGATTTGTGATTTGTGTTTTTTTGTAGAATAAAATTATATAAGATGGGCCGCGAACCACTAAAAAAATCATTTTTCTTATGTCTAACTCTTTATAAAAATAGTAAAACATTTTTTCAAATTTAGGTTTGATATATACTAAAATAAAAAATTAATAAGTTATAGTTAATTTTCAAAGACATTATATTATTTAGTAATTCGAGTATACCATATATCTTTAAAACTAAAAAACTAATATTTTGACTTGTACAAGACCCGCTTTTGTGAAGACATAAAAATTAGAGTTCTGATCCGTCCCGTGACGGGGCTAACCCGCTGACTTAACCTTTTTGCAATGTAGTAAAATATTATTTGGGATAAGCCGCATATAACTACAATCTTGAAAACATCAACTCTAATATGCACTGGTTAATGACTATGGTTTTGAGATTAATCTACGAACTCTTAGTAAATTCATTTTCTCATGTCTAATCTACACTATTAAAACAAAGACATTTTTGGAATCTGTTTCCAAAGATCCCTTATTTTTTAAAATAAATTGAACATGTTGTCAAACATGTATTAAATCTGGTGTCAAACATTTATTTAATTTATTATAAAATTAAAAATTATAAATTAAACATATTTGAATCAATAACATTTAAATTAACTTTTATTCCTCATTTTACATTTTATATATTACAAAAAATTGTATCTCGCATGAGCGCACATGTTTAGAATAGTTTTGTATAAAAGTAGTAAAATATTTTTCAAATTTTGTTTTTGATATATACTTAAATAAAATATAAAAAATTATAGTAGAAAATATTGCAAAATTTCGAATATATATTTTTGAATATATATAAATTAATTATTATTTTTTGAAAAATAAAATATTTTTATTGAAAGTAAATAATATATACCATCTTGAATGAGAAACAAATATTTTTATATTTTTTTATTATGTTTAAAAACAGTTATATCCTTTTTAATTTTAATTATCTTTTTTATTTGTAATCGTATAATAGATAGTAAATTACAAAATAAAATTTATTTTTTAAATAACTTTTTAAATAATAATATAGAAATCAACATAAGCAAACGCCAAAATTGTGTTCAATATAAAAAAAAACAATTAGTTAAAAACTACCCTACCCTACCGTGTCTTATGGGTTAACCAAAAGTCAATTAAATTTAAAATAAAGACGTTCATACACCTTACGCTTAAAGTCCTCACAAAACGTCATCACAACTCTACCTTCCACTTGCCGAAAATATAGATCAAACTAATTAAGTCCATGTTAACTCATAATATAATCTTTGCGAACTCATAATATAATCTTTGGTCGCATATAAGACTGTATATACATTATCAAAACTACGTCATTTTATTTTTAAAAATAAATTAAAACAAACATAATATAAAACTAGGATTTGAACTCATGACGCTAATGGATAAACCACACATACCAAGCCAATTGTGCCAACGTAATTACTTTTTAAATTTCAATATATATATATATATATATATATATATATATATTTATATATTACTGGATTTAGTGGCATATCTAAAAAATATACTCAGTGAGGCCAAAAATATAACATAATAGAAAAATAAAATTTTAAGGTGTGCTTTTAGGTTTAAACCAGAAAAAAAATTGTGTGGGGCAATTTTTGGTTTTTTAGTGGTGGCATAATTTATTTTTCTTAAACAAGTACAAATAATTTTTTTTTTTGAATTGTGCAGTTGCCACCTCCTTGGACAACATAGATCCACTCCTGACTAGATTGTCTTACCATACAGTCTTATACGGTTTACAAAATATATACACGACCAAAGATTATATTACGAATTGACATGGACTTAATTGGTTTGACCTGCATTTTCGGTAAATCTAAAATAGAGTTACAAAAAAAAACTAACCTGAGGGTTGATTTACATAAAACCCTATATTTAATGTTGACTACACATGCTGTTTGATTCTCCAAATTGACTACAAGCTGTTTTAGGTGAATTCTTTTCTTTTGTCCCCCCACCCCCCAACATAGTTTACTACTGTAAAAAAGCTTCGTGTGTTTCCATCTCACAATTTTCTTTCATAAAAAAAACTTTTTCTTTCATTATACAATTCCATCTATGTTTTACTATGCAATTTGGGTTTAACTAATTGGAAAGTAAAATCGGCGAATAGAAAGTTTGACAGAGAATGGTAGTGCAGATGCCGGGAGACGGAGAACAGTGGCATATACGCCAGACGATGGAGAATAGTGGAGAAGTCGCTGGAGAGACAAAGAAAGGTGGCATAATCGCCGGAGGACAGAGAACGGCGACGAGGTGCTGGATGACGAAGACCGGTGGGGGAGACACCAAAGAACATAGTACGCCTGCCTTCTTTTCCGATGGTATGAGATCCAATGCTGATTATATCCATGCCTCGTTGTCTGGTTGCAAAATCTCTCTCTAAAAAGCCGGAGAGAGAGAAAAAACGGAGAAGAAAGAATGTCCCGTTTTAGAAAAATATTGGATATTATTGTTATCACGTTCACTACAAGAAAACACTGTTTTAGCAACAATTTTTTGCGACGATTTAATTTCGTCGCAAATTAACATCGTTTTTATGACGATTTTTAAAGTAGTCGTAAAATTGGGACATAATATTTCGTCGAAACTTAGCGACGATTTACCGACAAAGTTACGACGATTTTTAAAATCGTCGTAACTTAGCGACGATTTACCGATGTTTATATAAAACGTCGTCATAAAATTACCGACGAATTAGCAAAGATTTATATAAGTTGAACTTTACAACGATTTTCCGATGATTAATGAGTTAGTTGAGCACGTTTAAGTTCACGGTGTACAGTTAGGTAAACATGTTTAAAGTTGTTGTAAAATCGATGTAAACATGTTTAAAGTCGTTGTAAAATTGTAGGTAATTCGATGGTAACAAAAATAAAAATCTATATATTGTGGCCAACTTCATAATAAAAATTTCATATTCAGAAACATTTACTACTCTCTGACCAATAAAAAATGTCAATATACGAAATTAGAAGATGGATGTATAATCGTCTTGATTCGGAGGGATCGCTAACAAATGAGTTAAGTGATGGGGTGGAGGGATTCATGCATCAGACGGGAAGTATACATAATACGATTATCAGTGGTAAGATGTATTGTCCTTGTCCAAGATGCTTGAATAGGAAATTTATCATTATCTCGAAGGTGTGGTCGCATATATTAAATAGAGGGTTTATGCCGCATTACTATATCTGGTATTATCATGGAGATGGTCATGGGGGAAATGCATATAGTAGTAGTAGCAATTATCAAGCATCGAATTTTGATGAGTCAAATAATATTAATCAATTTGATGATCATGCGGAGCAACATGGTGAAGATCATGATAGGATTCATGACATAGTTACATATGCATTTCATGAAATCGTAAGTACATTTGCACATGATCATCATGATGAGGAACCCAATCTAGATGCAATTTTTTTATGATATGCTAGATGCTGCAAATCAGCCACTCTACGATGGATGTAGAGAAGGGCATTCTAAATTGTCGTTGGCGGCTAGGATGATGACTATTAAAACTGATCATAACTTAGCTGAAATTTGCATGGATGACTGGGCTGATTTAATTAAAGAGTATTTGCCAGAGGACAATTTAGCTGCTGAAACTTACTATGAGATACAAAAGCTTGTTTATAGTCTTGGGTTGCCTTCTGAGATGATAGATGTATGTGTTGACAATTACATGTTTTTTTTTAAAGATGATGATAAGTTGCAGGAATGTCGATTTTGCCATAAGCCAAGATATAAGCCGCAAGGTACTGGTCGGAGTAAGGTACCGTTACAGCGGATGTGGTACCTTCCTATAACTGATAGATTAAAAAGAATGTATCAGTCTGAAAGGAAAGCTGCATCGATGAGATGGCATGCATATCATTTGCAGACAGATGGGGAGGTTACTCATCTGTCATATGAAAAAGCGTGGAAACACTTTAAGACGGTACATCCAGACTTTGCTAGAGACAACGTAATATGTATCTTGGTCTTTGCACATATGGATTTAGTCCATTTGGTATGTCTGGTAGGCAATATTCTTTATGGCCAGTAATCATAACGCCTTACAACCTTCCTCCAGATATGCATGCAAAGTCAAGATTAGAGTTGTCTGATCTTTGTTGTCGGAATGAGTTACATATTACAAGCAATGGGAAAGCACTTGTCCCCATATTTTGATTGGGTGCAGAAGAAAAGTCAGCTTTGTTCAAATGGGCGACATCTGATGTGAAGTTCTCGGACGGGTACGTATCTAATCTAGCTAAATATGTTGAGAAAGGGCAAAAGTTTTCCGAGATAAAGAGCCATGACTGTCACGTCTTTATGCAACAACTACTTCCTTTCGCATTTGCTGAACTTCTACCAGGAAATATACACGAAGCAATTGCAGGTATATAAATTTAAATTAATCACATATTGCGAAGATTTGATATAATTAATATATATAAAATGGAAAATTAACATTATTACCTTATATATCATGTGATTGTTATTGTAGGCATTGGAGCGTTTTTTGGGATCTTTGTACCCGCACTTTGTCAGAAGATGTTATTGCACAACTTGATACCAGTATTCCTATTTTGTTGTGAAACATGGAGAAAATATTTTCCCCAGCCTTCTTTGATGTTATGGAACATCTACCTATTCAACTCCCTCACTTGGAGGACCTGTGCAGTATCAATGGATGTACCCATTCGAGCGATTCATAGGATATTTGAAGCGGAAGGCTAAAAATCTAGCCAAAGTTGAAGGCTCAATGGTAACAGGAAGTTTAACAGAAGAAACTTTTCACTGCACGGGGTACTATTTTGGCTCGAAGGTTCGCACACGGAAAAGGGCAGCACATCGATATGATGATGGAGGTGTAGGCCGAACATATGCTAATGAAGGTGTCCCATATATCTTTTCTTCAATCGGTCGATTATGTGAAAGAGTGAAGTTAGTTTGGTTTGCAAATGAAAAGACCATCATAGTGCACAAACGTATATCCTCTTAAATTGCGAAGAAGTTAGTCAATTTGAGGCGTAAGTTTATAAACATACATATATATGGCTAAATTATATATATATATATATATATATATATATATATCTAAGTATGTTAGCTTTATAACAATTACGATATGTATCTAACAATTGTAAATCCTTTTGTATGCAGTGAATTTGTTAGACAGGTCCGAGAAGTCATTGAATTAATCTCAGACGATGAAATCAACAAGCGTAAAGATCAACATTTTTCCCCGTGGTTGAAGACGCAAGTACATAAAAATTAATTTTTAACTAATTAATTACTAACTTGGACAATTAATCTAATACATATAATGATTAATTTTGTTAATTAATTAATGATATAGGTCGAGTATGGTGATACCGCATATCCACTCTGGTTCCATGAGTTAATCGAATGCCCCATATCGAAGATAACGACTGCACCCATGTTTTGCACACGCGAATATATATTTCATACATTCAAATACGGCAATCAAAGAGCTACTGCCAACTACGGGGTATGTGTGCAGGGCGAAATAGATTTTTATGGAGTGTTGCAAGACATAATTGCTTAGGTTTGAAATGCGTTCTGTTTAAATGCGACTAGTTCGATCCAACTGTTGATCGAGGCGTCCGTAAAAACAAATTTGGGGCAGTAGACGTCAACCAATGGCGACGTTACAATAACTATGAGCCATTTATCCTAGCATCACAAGCAGAACAAGTCAGCTTTGTTCCATATCCGCGAGTTCGCACCACCCGTATCTCATGGTTATCAGTTATAAAAGTTTCTCCGAGAGGTCGAATTGTGGGGGTTGAGGATCTACCAATTCAGCAAGATCATTGCTCTGATATGCCAGAACTAAATGAGAGCACTGATGACATCCTTATGATAGATCCTCAAAACAGGCAAGTTGAATATCTCCCATATGATACAGAGGAAGAAGATGAGTTCGAAGAAAGTGATGAACCAGATGATGAAGAAACGGATGTGTCTTCGTCCCGAAATGAATCCGATGAGTGAGAGTAATTATATTTTTATTTAATGTTTTAATTAATTAATTAGTATACGTGATGAGTGTTGGGCTCAAATTCCATACCTAAAGTTCAACTCGATTTAACGGGCCTGTAATTAAGCTCGGCTCACTGAAAAGCCTCGTAAAGCAAGCTCGCGATCTGGGAAGGAGCCGAGCATGTAGGAAAGGGGGAGACCGTTGGGAAAAGGAGCTCACAACAAACAAGTCAAATACATTGAATGCGTTCTCCCTCGGATCAAGCTGAGCATTTACTCGAAGATCACAAATTCAATTCCGCGCTTTGAAGGAGATTGAGACGTTTTGTATTTTTGAACTTGTATAAATCAAAGAGAAGCGTGATTGTAAAAAAAAACCGAATTCTTGGCAATAAACTATAATACATACACATTTCTCTCATTTTTCTAGGCAATTCTAAGTCTTTCTAAACACATTCAACCTAAATCAAGCCAAGGATTGAGGTTGTGAGATTCTGCGCTCACAATTTGGCGCCGTCTGTGGGGAAGAGCAAGACAACTTCCTCTTTGTAACCTACGAAATGAACCACTCGAAAGAAAACAATGGCGGACACAACAAGTGCAACAGTTACTACATTATCCGGAGTCATAAACACCTCCATTCCTCTAACCCAGTCCGCCGATATCGCCCTGACAGACATGGGCGGAACAACAAGCGTTCCTATTACTACCTCGGGAGCAAACGTCTCGACTGGGATCGACGACATTGCCGACCCCTCGGGACCTGCAGCCTTGAACCAGTCGGCTCCGGAACAAATAGCTGAGATCCGGAACCTGATATCGTACCTCATAGAGCAGAATCGCTCAATGGCAGCACGCCAGGATGACCTCGAAAGAGCAAATCGGGCAGGCACCTCTGGGTGGCTCGCCCTCCCACCTGGGACACAATCCTTTCTTGCCCCTAGGCAGTGAGGATCGCCATTCCCACCTCCACCGGTGACAAGGCTAAACTTTTCCGATATTAATGCTTCAACCAGCAGGATGGTCGGCTCAGCCACAGCCTCGCGATTCAACTCGATGATATCAGACCCCATATTCACTCATTCCACGGTCCAGGTCGCGTAAGGTGAAGTTACGCCAATTGCGACCTTACCTGGAGTAGACCCGATCTCGAATCTACTAATCGGTCAGGTACGCTCTGGGAACGTAAACGAGGTCAAACCTCGGGACAATCCCGATGGCAGCAACCATCCCCAACCTGTCGGAGAATCCCTGCTCCGCTTCCCAAGCAATAACGAAAACAACTTGGGATCCGGCAGCTCACATGGGATTGAGTCAATCAAGAAATATTGCGAAGAAACGAACGTCGAGCTATAGAGGATGAGATCGCAGGTCCACGCTGCACTAAGCTCAGCACCTGAGATAGACAGAGTAATTGATGAAATCAATCAGACTCCATTCACCTCGCGAATCGCGAGCCCTCAGCTCGGCGATGTCGGGAATATCTGATTTCCTAGATATAACGGAAAAACCGACCCCAAGGCATTCATGAGAAGTTTCAAATTCGCCTTTTCAACGGTGCGACTACTCGGGGGCGACCTCGAGTCAGCGCGCTGCCATTTCTTCGCCGAAAACCTAACCGATTCGGCCTTGGAATGGTTTACCTCCCTGAAACCGAACTCAATTGACAACTTCACCCAGCTTCAAGCTGCATTCTTAAAGCAATATTCAGTATTCATCTAGATCGAGACCTCGGAGGCCGATCTGTGGGTACTTATTCAAAAGCCAGGCGACTCGCTGCGAACGTATATTGACAGTTTTAAAGCCGTCAAAGCAAAAATCGCTAACCTGCATAATCCAACGGCCCTGAAAGCTCTCCAAAACGGATTGTTAAAAACTTTGAAATTCTTCGAAGAACTTACAATTCGGGAGCCCGTATCGCTAGATGATGCATCGCGCTTCGCGCTGGATTATCCTCGAAGAAGCAAGCGCAGCTCAACCAAAGCAGCATGCATCCGCAACCTCAATTAAGCAAGCTCAGAAAACCAACTCCCAAGGATCCAAAAAATCCGGGAACGAGGAGTCCCATGATTAGAAACAAAGCCAGGGGATACATTAATACTCAGTGGGAAGCCCACCTCGTAATAAATTTAAACCTTACGATCCCAGCAAGTGGTGCGATTTCCACAAGATCAAGGGCCACTCCACGAAGGAGTGCCATGAGGCAAAGAAGCAGCTCGCTGCTAAATTCGCAGCGGGAGAGCTGGGAAAAATCGAGCTGGAAAAACCTCCTCCGAGGAAGAACTATTACCCAGCGCGAGACGATGAAAGGCGGGATCGCCCATCCGAGGATGATTGTAAGTGAGAACGTTCATCCGAGGATGCGACGAGGCGTGATCCCTCAAAGACAGGGAAACATACCTGCCTCCTCCCAGCACGAAAAAAAGAATTAACTTCATTCATGGAGGATCCCAGCTATGTCACAACTCCGTAAACTCAATCAAGAAACATCAACGAAGGGTAAACACCGACACACGTGACATGACCCCATTCAAAGGACCTGACACACAAATTTCGTTATGGGAAAGCGAGGCCTTTGAACTAGATTCTCCACATGACGATGCTCTCCTCATCATGCTAGAAGTGGGTGAATATGAGCTCACTAAAATGCTCGTAGACATGGGGAGCTCTGTAGAACTCATCCTCCTGAGCGTCCTTAGGGAAATGGAGATACCAGATCACGAAATCGAAGAAAATAAGATGGTGTTAACCGGCTTTTCTGGGGAAACCACATTATCTCTCGGAACAATAAAACTCCCGGTAATAGCAGCCGGAGTAAGAAGAATGGTCAAATTCACGGTGATAGACAGACCAGCTCCATTCAATGCCATCCTGGGAAGGACCTGGATACATTCAATTAGGGCTGTGTCCTCGACATACCATCAATGCATAAAATTTCCCGCCCAAAATGGGATCACAACAATTAAGGGAAGTCAAAAAGAATCCAGAATGTGATACATGACAGGCTTCCAGATCGCGAAGGAAAGCGTTATATACCAACTGCAACGAAAAGATGAGCTCACATACCGCCTAGCCAAAAAGAAAAGTGGCCCAAGCTCCATCGGACCTCGCAAAGACTTTATTGAGAAAATCGTTGTCAACAAGTCTCATCCTAACCAGAAAATAGGAATTGGGTCCGAGCTCAGCAGATCCCAAAAAGAACAATTAATAACATTCCTCAAAGAAAATTCCGGCTCATTCGCATGGACAACATCTGACATGCCCGGAATCGATCTAAACATCATTTCACATGAGCTCAATGTGGATCCAAACCACAAACTAGTACGCCAAAAGCGTCGGAAATTCGGACATGACAAGACCGAGGCTGTTAACAGTGAGGTCACCAGGTTGCTAGATGTTGGATTCATCAAAGAAGTAAAATATCCTGATTGGCTAGCAAATCCGGTTGTAGTATAAAAGAAAAATGGCAACTGACGAGTATGCGTAGATTTTACGTATCTAAACAAAGCATGTCCTAAGGATAGCTTCCCACTACCTCACATTGACCAGCTGGTGGAAGCTACCGCAGGACACGAGCTTCTCAGCTTTATAGACGCATTCTCAAGATATAATCAAATACAAATGAACCCTGAGGACCAAGACAAAACATCCTTCATAACAGAACGAGGAACGTACTGCTATAAGGTGATGTCATTTGGCCTCAAAAACGCGGGAACAACCTATCAAAGACTTATGAACAAGATGTTCGCCAGCCTCCTGGGGAAAACGATGGAAGTCTACATCGATGACATGCTGGTCAAATCTCTGAAAGAAGAAGATCACATAGGTCAGTTGGGGGAATGTTTCACCTTACTAAACAAATATGGGATGAAACTCAACCCTTCAAAGTGCACTTTTGGGGTCGCCTCAGGCGAATTCTTGGTTACATAGTAACTCAACGAGGAATAGAAGCAAACCCCAAACAAATTAGTGCGTTCCTGGAAATGCAACCTCCGAGCTCGGAAAAGAGGTGCAAAGGCTGAAAGGCCGTATTGCCGCGTTAAATCAGTTTATTTCCAGGTCAACTGATAAATGTCTCCCCTTTTACCAGTTACTAAAGGGAAACAAAAAATTCATATGGGATGACAAGTGCGGGGAAGCCTTTAAGCAACTAAAAGCGTACCTCTCCGAGCCCCCCATCTTGTCAAAACCGATTGAGGGTGAGCCACTTTACCTATACGTAGCAATCTCCGAAGCCGCAGTGAGTGGCGTCCTCATAAGACAAAAACGAGCTGAGCAAAAACCGATCTACTACGTGAGCAAATCCTTAGTAGACGCCGAAACCAGATATCCACGAATGGAAAAACTGGCTCTGGCAGTATTAATCCCAGCTCGCAAACTCAGGCCGTATTTTCAATCACACCCCATCGTAGTAATGACAACACATCCATTACGAACAGTATTGCACAGCCCCAGCCAGTCTAGCAGGCTAGCAAAATGGGCCATCGAACTGAGCGAGTATGATATCGAATATCGACCTCGGATAAGCGCCAAAGCACAAGTACTAGCTGATTTCATTATTGAGCTCACGGCTAACAGCCAGGTTACCGGAACGAGCATTGAGACATGGCAGCTTTATGTCGATGGAGCCTCCTCGAAACAGGGGGCAGGTGTGGGAATCCACCTTATATCCCCGACTAACAAAGTTGTAGAACAATCATTCAGACTCGGATTCTCAGCATCAAACAACGAAGCCGAGTACGAGGCCTTAATACCAGGTCTCCGACTCGCAGCTGGAATAGGAATACGCAAGTTAAATTCGTTCAGCAACTCCCAGCTCATTACAAGCCAGTTTCATGGAGAATACGAAACCAGAGATAGCAGGATGGAATCCTATCTAGCCATAGTCCATGAGCTGGTCAAATAATTCGAAGCCTTCAGTCTAACGCGAATACCACGGGGTGAGAACACGATCGCAGACGCACTGGCAGCTCTGGCATCAACCTCGAATCCACTTGTAAAAAGAGTAATTCCAGTAGAAGGAATTGAAAAACCAAGCATCAAAATCGACAAAGATAGCGAAGTTTCGATGGAAATAGACAATGACGATATGGAGGTAGATATAACAATAGCCACAGTAACAGGCGACCTCCCACCAGAAGAGGAAGAAGCCGCCCACCCGGAGCCAGACATGCTTGACGCTAGAGCACGTTACGCTACGCGAAAAAATGATCGCGAGAGCTGACTGGCGAGTAGCGATTATACAATACATTGAGGTGGGAGAGGCTCCCCCCAGCAAGTGGGAAGCTCGTAAGCTCAAAACCATAGCTTCAAGATATTGTATAATCAGGCCCCCGCCTTTACAAGCGAAGTGTAAACGGCCCCTACCTAGTATGCGTCCACGGGCTCGAAGCTTTTACGATATTATCGGAAATTCACGGAGGCTCGTGTGACAGCCACTCAGGAGGAAGGGCATTAGCCATTATGATCAAAAGGCAAAGATATTTTTGGCCCACCTTGGTCGCTGACTGCGAAGAACATTCTAAAGCATGTGACAAATGCCAACGGCATGCTCCGACTTTACATCAACCTACGGAAATCTTATCCTCCATTTCATCTCCATACCCCTTCATGAGGTGGTCAATGGATATAGTGGGACCCATGGTGACCTCAGGAAAAAGAAGGTGTCGTTTTTTACTCGTCCTCACCGACTACTTCACCAAATGGGTGGAGGCAGGGGCTTTCCAGCAAATTAAAGCAAATCACGTACAGGAATTCGTATGGCAAAACATAGTCTGCCGGCATGGAGTCCCGTACGAGATCGTGACCGACAATGGTTCACAGTTCATCTCAAATCAATTCCTCAAATTCTGCGGAGATCACGGAATCAGATTAACAACCTCGACCCCACGTTACCCTCAGGGTAACGGACATGCTGAGGCAGCAAACAAGCTAATACTGAGTAATCTCAAAAAACGGTTGGATGCTAAAAAGCAAAATTGGTCCGACGAGCTCCCTGGAGTCCTGTGGGCCTGTCGGACCTCACCTCGCAAGGCAACTTCAGAAACACCTTTCTCCTTAGCTTACAGAATCGAGGATGTGGTTCTCGCTGAGGTCGCAGTCCTCAGCCTGAGAATAGACATATGTCCCATAAACGAGGAGCTGAACAACAAAATGCTTATCGATCATCTCGATACTATCATTAAAAAGACACTTGTAAAAATCGAACTATGAAAAGGCTTGATCCCTCCTCAGGGTACGTAGGCAACCTCACAAGGGAGCAGCTATTAAAATAAAAAATCTTCTTCCTCGAGCCTGTTAAAAAACAGCCTGAGACCTCTCAGCTACCGTCTACGAGCTAAAAGCTTTACTCTATAAGTGAACAGCCTTACGAGCTAGAGCGTGCTACCAGCTAGCACGACTCGACTTTGCGTCTAAATTGCAGAGTCACAACCTTCCTAGTCTCTAAATGACAACAACCTCGACGTCTAAACTGTTTAGGTTACACGCATGCCTCTAAACGGCTTCGACCTTGCATCTTTAAATCGTCTGGTCAGCTCCCGAGGTCTCTAAACGACCTGGGAGCAAGTTTTCTAAACGACCTGGATCCTTAGCTGAAAGAACCGCCTTTGATCTAAAAAAGATAGCCTCTAAACCGGCAAAAAACATGAATAAAAGACTTTTTATCATCAAAGTAAATAAAGCCTTCTCAAAGGAGCATAAGTTCAAAACAAAAAGCCCACTAGGGCATAAACAAGTTCAACAAACAAACCGGAAAAGGGTTTAAAGGCCTCCCCATGCACGAAGTTCGAAAGAACAACAAAAAACGAAAACAATAAAGGTATCTCTAGCAAGCAGGATCAGCAGGTTTATCCTCTGGGGCAGGCTGATTCAAGGGCAGCGGGAACTCCTTCCTAAGCTCCTGAGAACCAAGGTCCAGTTGATCATTCAATTGTGCGCTTTGCCCAGCAGGCAGCGTAACCGAGTCGTCGGATAGCTGAGGAATATCAATTTTACTCAGGGAAAAATCTGATACCTGGACGATGGCAAGCACCGCGTCCAACCTCAGCTTCTCAACCTGGATGCTCTTCTTTTCAGCCTCAAAATCGTTGATGGTCTGATTGATAATGTCGTCAAGAAGAAGGATATTGGATTTACACTCCATAACCTGAGTCTCGGTATCGACCTCGACCTTCTTCTTCTCCCATTTATCCTTAATCCCCGAAAGAATGGCGTGATATTGCTTGGATATCTCCCTCCTTGCTGCTTTTTCAGCTTTCTTCACCATCTCCTTCTGCCTCTTGGCGAGCTTCTTCGAGTCCTCTGTAACCTTCTCAACCTAGACCCTCAAATCCACTATATTTTCGCTGGCCGAACGAAAACCAACCTCAACAGCTCCATCTCTCCCCTCGGCAACACGGAGATCCACCTTCAAATCCTCATTTAAGTTCTCTAACACAGAAACCCGAGCTAGAGCCTCCCGGGCAGAATCTTCCCATCTCTTGGCCAAAACAGCTTGGTCCTTAACTTGGCCCTCCAGAAGAGCAACCTCGGCCATCCTCTCCTCGCTCCGAGTGAGTCTCTTCATCAGCTCGTCCCTTTCAGTGACGAGGTCTGCAATGGTCCTAGCTGCCCTCTACACCTCCTCAGGCTGGGTAGCAGAACGAAGATCTTTCTCAAAAGAAGCAATCAGCTCATTGGCCGCGGAAACAGCCTGGGAAGGGAACATAAAAATTCAGTAGAGAAAAAACCAAAATAACGAGGAGCAAAGTAAAGACAGCAGAAACTACTTGGCCCATAGCACTTGCGAACTGAACATAGCCCTCAGGCTTTTTCATGTTCCTAAGAGATGGCAAGAAGCAGGACGAAGGTCTAACACGCCTAAAGAGATTCGCAAGCTGGGAGTTGTTCTCAACAATTGCCTCAGGTCCGTCAAAGTCGAACCTAAAGGCATTCGGAGAAACACCTCCACTACCCTGAGAATGAGGTACCACATGCCTCCTTGATGTCTCCTCGCCATCAAACCCATCGCCACGAGAGCGCTTGGAGCGAGACTGATGCTCGGCAGAACGACTCGGCTCTTTAGAAGACACCCTGGAAGCTGACTTTCGAGGATCTCTAGCTCGAACATCATGTTGGGTAACCTCGGCTTCATCACCCTTTGGCGGAACGCCACCACCATGATCAACTTCAGGCTCGCAATGATCATCTTTTTCAATCTCTTCTCGTTGCGGGGTCTCAGCACGAATGGACTTACTAAGAGCCTGCTTGACCCTCTTATCAAGAGCACCGGCTGGCATCGGGGCAGGGCGCAATCGCATCCTCTCCTTGTAAGAAAGGCGCTGCGGCTTCTTAGGAGGAACCATCTTGCTGAATTCGGTGGAGCTCTCGCTACGCGTAAGATCAACCTGGGAGGTAGCAGGGGCAGTAGCTGGCACCTGGGAACCAGCTGGGGGATCAATCTCAACACGAGCTAGATCTTTATCAACGGCCTCGAGTCTCGGGATAATGGATGGAGCGGGAGCCGGAGCTTGGATTTGAAACAGAGAAGATGGAGGTGGAGAATCTGCAAAATCACGCAAAGGGGATCTAAATAAAGAAGCAATTCTTAATCTAAAAAAGACAAAAATATAAATCCCTCCATACCTAAAAGATGGCAAGCAGCTGCAATGGACAACCCGGGAGATCGGCACTCACGAGCTTGCTGAATTCTATCGAGGGAGAAACCCTTCCAGTCAGAACTCTCACCCTTGACAAGGTCGACGAGCCGTTGGACCTCAGCTGTTACTTTCTTTGAAGAATCAATTGACTCTGCACAAAAAAAAAAAGAGGCCACCATATTAGAACAAAAGAAAAAGGGGGGGTAGCAATTAAGAAATCCCCAAAAGGAACGCTCGGATCAGCATCCGAGGGATCGCGCTGACCAGTGATCTGAGCCCAGGAGTGTCTAAGCACCGACTCGCCTCTAACGGATCTGCTGGAAATTCTGAAATAGAACCATTGCTCCCACCATTTGTCATCCCTCACATTGAATCTAAAGACGGACCGATTGACTTTCGCCGGAAATTAGTAGGTCCTGCAAAGATCAGAATTCCCCTTGACATTGAAGAGCTGGCGAAAGACCTCAGTATCAAAAATAACTCCAGACTCCCTGGAACGCACCCAGAGCGCGACAAGGGACCTCATCGCACTGGGCATAAGCTGCGGTAGAGCGAGTCCGAGATCACTGATAATATTAAAGATAGCTGCGGGGATGGGAAAAGTAAAGCGACACCTCAAGAAGAACGCGGCATAACCACATGCATAACCCTCCGGAGGACTCTCCGGGGAGCTATCAGCCGACGGAATAAGCAGATCGCCGATATCGAGTCCGCACAAGGAGGAGATATTCGCGAGCTCAGCAGCTGAAATCGAGCTTTTCGAGTGAGAATCAAATCGCTCAGCAAGGGGAGGAGGAGCATCCAGCTGAGAAGTAGAAGCCATTGCAGAAAAAAGCAAAGAAAATCGAGTTCGAAAAAGAAGGAAATTCGACCGGAAGCGATGGTAGCTGAATTTTTACAGAAAAAAATATCTCGGATAAAAGTAAGAGTAAGGAGAAGACAGTTCAATTAATGGAGTGAAAATAATAATAAAAAGAGAAGGGAAAAAGTGAAAAGACATGATTACCTCGGTAATGGGGAGCTGAGGCGGCGTGGAAAGTTGAAGCAACGAAAACTGCTCATTTATACCCACTCGCCCACTCGTCCTGTCACATCCCTCAAAAGTCGCGCAAACGCTACAGGATCCCTACAAACTCGCCTTACAAGCAAGCTAGAAGATCAATCAGAAGCCCGAGATTGTGAGATCGTGCCAGTTAGAGGATTAATTAAATCCCGAGATCGCAGTTCCGCATCTTCAATGATAAATCATTAAAGATGTTGGGGGCCAACTGTTGGGCCCAAATTCTACGCCTAAAGTTCAGCTCGATTTAATGGGCCTGGAATTAAGCCCGGCTCACTGAAAAGCCTCGTAAAGCAAGCTCGCGATCTGGGAAGGAGCCAAGAATGTAGGAAAGGTGGAGACCGTTGGGAAAAGGAGCTCACAACAAACAAGTCAAATACATTGAATGCGGTCTTCCTCGGATCAAACTGAGCATTTACTCGAAGATCACAAATTCAATTCCGCGCTTTGAAGGAGATTAAGACGTTTTGTATTTTTGAACTTGTATAAATCAAAGAGAAGCGTGATTGTAAAAAAAACCGAATTCTTGCCAATAAACAATAATACATACACATTTCTCTCATTTTTCTAGGCAATTCTAAGTCTTTCTAAACACATTCAACCTAAATCAAGCCAATGATTGATGTTGTGAGATTATGCTCTCACAATGAGTAATATTATTGTGAAAATTTTGAAATGCCCTAAACCTTAAACATGTACGTAAACTCTCTGTTTTACTCATTCTTCAATCTCGATGAACATATAGATGATTTGATGATTTTGGGTTTACAGTAAACATTTAAATGGATTTATGGATTGTTGCAATCGACGTTACAATTCTTGTACATATACCCTAAACCCTAAAACGTATTTTACAAAATTTCTCACTAAATCGTTGCAGAATTTACGATGATTTTATGACGAATCGTCGCAAACTGTGATTCGTCACAAAATCGTTGCAAAATTTGTGACTATTTGGCGACGATTTGTTTGCGACGATTTAGCGACGAATCACAGTTTGCGATAATTTTTGAAATGCCCTAAACCCTAAACCTTAACCTATTAACATCTCATTGTATTATGCATCTCTCAATGAAATTCATCTTGACTTTATAGAATTGATCAGAAATGAAAACTCGATTACTCACAGTGATCTCCGCAAATTGAATCATTGTATTAATAATCTAACATGTACGCAAACTCTTTGTTTTATTCATTCTTCAATCTTGATGAACATATAGATGATTTGATGATTTTGGGTTTACGGTAAACATTTAAATGGATTTCTGGATTGTTGCAAACGAGGTTACAATTCTTGTACCTATACCCTAAACCCTAAAACGTATTTTACATATTTTCTCACTAAATCGTTGCAAAATTTATGATGATTTTATTACGAATCGTCGCAAAATCGTCGTAAATTGTGATTCATCACAAAATCGTTGCAAAATTTGTGACGATTTGGCGTCGATTTGTTTGTGAAGATTTAGCGACGAATCACAGTTTGTGACGATTTAGCGACGATTTTTGAAATGCCCTAAACCCTAAACCTTATGCCCTAAACCCTAAACCTTAACCTATTAACATCTCATTGTATTATGCATCTCTCTATGAAATTCATCTTGACTTTATTGAATTGACCGGAAATGAAAACTCGGTCAATCACAGTGATCTCCGCAAACTGAATCATTGTATTAATAATCTAACATGTACGCAAACTCTCTATTTTACTCATTCTTCAATCTCGATGAACATATAGATGATTTGATGATTTTGTTAGTATAGATAGGAATGGAACAATTTAGGTTGGTAGAAACGGAATCAAATTACGAAAAATAGCAGACTGCCCGGGTGTTTATAGAAAGTAATTTTTTTCATTTTTATGCAGATGAGCCATCGTCGTTTACATCACTCTCAGTTTTTGAGAGATATTGGTGATACATCGGGTACCGGATTGCCCGTATCTTCTGAGGCTACAGAGACGGATTGCGTCCCAACGACGCAAACACAGAGTGCTCCGCCGCCACCACCACCTCAGATTCCGCAACTGGAGGCCGTGCTCCGGCCCCATATGCACAAATGACGGTTCATGATTTGCTTGCATAGCCGGACCGGCATAGGCTTAAGAGATTAGGTCCGAAGCATACTGACGGGGCGGAATGGTAATATATATATATATATATATATATATATATATATATATATATTACATTTATTATTACATATTTATATTTATTTCTAACAAATTTAATTTTTTTAATTTTTGTTTCAGGTTTGGTGTTGAATGCAAAGTTGGACGCACCGTTTCTGATATCATCAAATCATATTTTTCCGAGCCTCGTACCAATTGGTCACAGCTTCGGCCACACGTCAGGACATGATTCAAGATGTTTGCAGTACGTATGAAAAAATAATTTATTTTCCCCATAATTATTTTTATTATATTTAAATATATAGTTAATTTACTTTTATAAAATATGTAATTATTTTTGTTTCTCATGCAGCAAAAATATGATTGGGATCTTTCGATTCATGGCGAGGTTGAAAAATTGTTTCTCGAGAAGGTGAAGCTTCGCCTCCTAGGGGTAGTTGGTGAATGGAAGAAAGCATGGAAGAAGTCTGGCGATGTAGCAAAGCCCCTGCACATGGATAAAGTCGTATGGGACGGCTTGGTGCGGTAATGGCTGGATCCGAACTCCATCCGAACTTTGGAGAAGTGTTCGGCTTCCCGCAACATCGTTGGTTCGGACGGGAAACTCAAGGCTTTGCCTCATACAGCCGGCCAAAGACCTTTTGCGGGTGTTCGTCTACAGATGGTAATTAAATTTATTTAAATTATTTCGTTTATGTAATTTACTTCATCAATAACATTGTTTTTTCTTTAGGCCGCCGAAGACGAAGGTGTACTCCCTCCGATGACGAAGATTTTTGAGCGGACGCACCGAAAGAAGGGTGATGCCTTTGTTTCATTGACGGCCGAGCAGATCTTCAACGATGTGACTTCCAAGGTCACCGAACAAGAGCTATCTCCTGGTGGTTCGTCGGTCATGTCTGGAGGGTTGACCACACCCGATATTGACCGGATCTTCGAGCAGGTATATAGAATAATTAGTACTTAATAATTTTTAGTTTTTAATTTTTTGAAAAATTCTAATTGTAAAATTAAATATAGGTCACCCCTAAGAGAAAGGGGAAGGTCGTCGAGATGGGATCTATTCGAGATATCTCGGCCGCCTCGTCATTTGCTCCGCGACGACGATCGCCAGAAGATGATCCAGTCGTCTTACATGCCACGATTACGAGTCTTCAGGAGCGGGTTGAGACCGAGGCTACTCGATCTACGGCATATCAGGCGAAGATTGCGAGTTTTCAGCAGCGGGTTGAAATGGATGCTATCCAGACTGACTCGCTCTTCAACATATTGGCAGAAGGGAACCCGACAATGCATGTCATGTTGAGGGAAAAGCGACGAAGACGAGCAGAGGCAGACGCGGCAACGGCACAAGCAGCGGACACATCCGGTTCGTCAAGACGTCCCGAAGACGATTTGAATCTCGACGATTACAATATATTTCTTTAGATTATTAGAATTTCGAATTCTAAATTTTTTTTTTTGTAAGAAAATATAATCTTTTTTTTTCTAACAAAATATTATTATATATTATTTTTAAATTTTTCATTTTATAATTTCGAAATTAATTAAAATTATAAAATATAATAATAAAAATCATATATATATATATGAATTATATAAATCGTTGTTACTTTACGACGATTTATTAGCGACGACTTTACGACGAATAATAAATCATCGTAAATTAGCAACGAATTTATGACGATTAATTAGCAACGAATTAACGACGACTATTGTTTACCATTGAATTAACGATGAAATATTTACCTTCGAATTTCCATCGTTCTTACGACGTATTTTTATTCGTCGTAATTTCGATGTAAAATTTAAGAAGATTTTACGACGATTATTACCGACGATTTCGCGACGAATATTTGTTCCTCGTACTTTCCCGATGATTTTACGACGATTTGTGGTTTGCGACAATCAGTTAACGACGATTTATGTTTTGTCGCAAATCTAATGGTAACCTTGTTTTGCAACGATTTTACAACGATATCGTTCATTACAAAAAGGGTATTTTCTTGTAGTGGTTACAAGTATAAGATATTATTGTTAGTTTGTTAACATTTTATATAACATGTTGTTATAATTGTTATCATTCTAATTACGTAATAGAAATATTAATAATTTTCTATTAAACTTATATATACACAAATACAAAAAAAAATATTAATTCATGACTTTAATTTGAACTTTCATATTTTGTATGATATGATAACTAGGTTAACACGATAAATATAAACTTATCGCGAAATCATATTATTTAGCATGTGAACAATGTATCGGATATTAATGTTAGTACGTTATATGTATTAGATAATACTTTTAGCACGTTAACATTCCATATAACATGTTATAATTGTTATCATGTTAATTACGTAAGCGAAATATAAATCATTTTTTTTATTAAGCTAATATATACATAGATAAAAAAAACATTAATTCACGATTTAATTTTAATTTTAATATTTTGTATAATATGATAAATAAGTTAATACGATAAACATACATTTATCCCGATATAATAATTGGGATAATACGATAACCGAATTAATTTCCATATTTTATGATATGATAACGATGATGAATAGTGTCTTCGACTTTGGATGAACAATCTCAGGGCGGTTGATGAACATTGTCGCCGGCAACCCAACGTCGAAAAATAATTATTTGTGATGAATGATATTTTTGTAATTAACTTAAATTGAAAAGATAATTGTGGGATACATTTTGACCGTTGTAATTCTAGTTATAGCAAAAGATTACACTTATTATTCATATCATCTTGATTTTGATAAATTTTGATGTTAAATTTTAAAATTTTAGTAAATTAGTTACTTAATGAACATCTATACATTATATTCACGATTATAGTCATCAACAAACGAGTAGGAAGGATTTGGTTGCACAAAAAAAAAACAAAAAAAAAGTATGAAGGATTTAATAAATAAAATTTAAAAAAAATCTACATGTAGGAGTTCGCCCTAGATTTAAATTCTCTCTCAGGCCCAACTCTCGAGAAAGCCCAATCGACTTAGCTCTTGTTTACCATTTCAAATCTCATCTATACTTTTACTTTCTTTTTAAGGTAACTTACTTCTTCCCGGCAAGAGTTCTGGTCTCAAATCACCGTGGTTCCAGCCCCAACATTATGTTGGAGGGTCCTCTCTCTCCGGTAAGGTCTTTCCTTCCCCTTTGATCTGCTCATGACCACCATAATCTCATCCCGAGCCTCCTCTTGAAGACAAAGCAAAGCTCTGCTTAGGCTTATGTCTCTGTCTCACCGGAAAATACAAATGTATCTACAACCTTCCCTTAAACCTCAAGCCTTGTGCTAAGACTTATAAAAGTTCTTCACCTCATCCAAACCACGGCCTCACTACAGCTTCACCTCAAAATCAAAGATGATGCAACAAAACACAACTACCAAATACTGAAGTTAATTCTCTCATTTTTGAGAAGGGTGAAGCTTCTGGTTTTTGTTTGTTTTCTTTTTAACCAAGTGCTAAGTATTTCTATTCCATCTGTATCCGAAGAGTACTCTGTCCAAAGGAAAAACATTTAAGATTGAAACTTTACAATGGCTCAGTCAAAACCAATCTCAAGCATTTTTCAAGAAGAAGAGGAAGAGATTATAGATCTACCTCATGTGGACAACTCTCAGCTCATAGCACGTTTCAACCGAAGTTTGGTGGGACGTATGTTCAACCAAAAAGTCAGAAGTACGGAAGCCCTCATAGCCTTTATGCCGAGACCCAACATATGGGATGTAGAAGGTCGTGTTCATGGCATCGATCTAGGGAACTCTCGTTTCCAATTTTACTTTGATTCTGAAGCTGATCTCCAGAGAGTCCTCAACAAAAGAATGTGCTACTTCAACAAGTGGTCTTTCTCACTTGAGAGATGGATCCCTCATGTAGGATAATCTTTTCCGAATAACATGACCTTCTGGATAAGAGTTTCGGGTATTCCAACTCACTTCTGGATGGAAGATAACTTCAATGCAATCAGAAGCAAACTTGGGGAGGTAAAGGCCAATGATGCAAGAGCAACAAGGATGCATGTATCTCTAAACGCATATGCTCCTCTGAAGTTTGAATCAAAGTACGTTTTCAGTCCGGAGAAGTTGTTAAAGTCGAGCTAAAATACGAGAAGCTTGACAGATGGTGCCTTACTTGCAAACACATCTCCCACAATGAGAGAACTTGCCCACACCTGACAGAAGAACAAAGAAAAGATGTTAGAAAGAGAAGCAGCAAGAAATGTGGCATATGCAGCAAGAGATGAGCGTAACATAGACATGGACATCCTCTATACTTGTAGACATGCTGGACATGCGTATGTTCCCCTTCGGGAAATAAATCAAGCTCTTATTATTCCAGAAGATCCCATGAGGTTTCAAATTGCGACAAAAAGGAAAAATTGGTTCCTCAAAGAGCAAGAAATGACCTTCGCGAGGCTGATGAGAGAAATAATGATAGTGTCTGGAATAGGATAAAACAAAGAACAGACTATCGATCTGAAGTTCGCCATTTTGAAAAACGATACGTTGCTCATGAGGATAATCATCCTCGTCGCAGAGAGCATCCACAATAATCAGGAAATGTCTACCGTAAGAGACGTTACGAGAAGCCTTTCGTCGCCAGCAAATAGAAAGCAGAAAGAAACCAAGAGAAGGAGATCTCACCTCAAAGAGATTCCCGAGTTGTAAAACCTCCAATAGCAAAAAAATCTCCAGCTCCTAAGGACCTATCCGATTCTCAAAGGACAGTCTCGGATCCTCATCGTGAATTGTTCAAAGTGAAACAAGGCAAGCTATCCCTTGAGCATCTGAAAATCCACCCCTTTCGTTTAAATCTGCTATGTAAGTCGAATGAGCTGGATAAAGGAAAAGCCATTGATACCGGTGAAGCCTCAGAAGCCGGAAGCTCGGCAAGAAAAAAGCTTCAACTTCGATCCCATTTCCTCTGCAGTTAACAGAAAACAACAATCATCAAGCCAAATCGAGGAAAACAAGGTAAAAGAAGTATTCAGCCAAAAAAGTTGGTATGAACAAACTCTTGAGGAAGAAGAAGAAGCAGCTGACCCGATGATGGAGGATCACGAGCCGATAATCACATGCGAAGAGTTTACGGAATATTTCGATGCAGTGGATCCTGAATTAACAGAAAATTGGATGAGTAACGAGGATGAGCTAATGGAGGAAGAGTATTTAGATGCGACGAAAGATTTTGATCCGGAAAAAATCGAAGGTATAGAGGTTGATGATGAGTGGCTGGATGATACAAAACTCTACGAGAATGGAGAAGACGAAGATCTCCTTAATGACGATGATCTACTGGGTGAAGACTTCATGCTCGAGGAGCAAAAAAGACTTGAAACGAAGAGATCGATTTTGATGGACCGAAGAAGGTAGAAGAGGAATCTGATGAGGTTGTTGGAACGGGAATAACGGGAAAAAAATCTCAGGGAAGAAGAAGCACATTCCAAAAAGCCCGACAGCCATAGGATTATTGCTGAAGAAGAGAAACTTCGCCAAGGGACGTGTCTCGCTGAGAACAAAGGGAAAAGGAAAGAATTCTGGACCTGGGCCAAGCCCAAGTAATGGAAAAAAGGATGGGCCTAAAGAAGAAAAACAACCCAAGACTACAAGGCCAAGATCGGATTCATCATTGGGTTTGGGAGGAGCCCAAAAACCAAATAACCGCAAGACATGAACGTGATCGGATGAAATTGTCAAGGGGCAGGAGCCGATTTGATAAAGGAGCATCTTGAAGAACTACATCGATACTTTCAACCTCGTTTTTTATTTTTATCGGAAACAAAGAACAATCGTTTTTTTGGCAAGATATGGAAGTGTATTTTGGCTATGATCATGTTTGTACCGTTGAGCCGAGAGGCCGAAGCGGTGGTCTAGCCTTTTTTTATATGGATGGCCCTACAGTTTATATTTCTTATTTGGACGACCGAATGATTGATGTAGAAACTTCTTTAGAGGGCCATAAAAATTTTATGACTTTCATATACGGTGATCCGGTTGTACGAAACCGAGAACGTGTTTGGGAAAGACTAATTTAGATGAGTCTGACTAGAAGTAATGCTTGGTTCATGACCGGAGATTTCAACAAAATTATATGCAACCACGAAAAACGTGGTGGCGGCAGAAGACCTAAAGACTATTTTCTCCCCTTCCGTACCATGCTTGATAATTGTGGTATGCTCGACTTCCCCTATAAAGGAAATTCTTTCTCATGGGTAGGAAGACGATGGTCAGGCAAAGTAAAATGTCGTCTGCATAGGGCGGTAGCTAATGAAGAGTGGCAAGCTTTATTTTCTCACACTTTTGTGGAGTATCTAAAACTGTGTGGTTCAGACCACAGGTCGGTCTTGGCTATGATACAAGTGAATCCTCAAAGGAAGAAAGTATCATTTAGATTCGATAAAAGATGGATTGGAAAACTTGGAATTAAAGAGACAATAATCTCGGGGTGGGGTCTTTTTGATGATATACCACGTCAGGATATTCACCAAAAAATAGCTACATACCGTAGAAATATTTACTCTTGAAAGAAGACTTCGCCTACTTATATGGCAAGATTAATTGAAGACCTAAAGAACCAACTAGACCTAGTCCAAGATGATGATAACACGTCACTTGAGGAGATAGAAGATAGCAGGAGACAATTGTGTACAGCTTTTCGGGAGGACAGAACTTTTTGGCAACAAAAAAACCGAGATCAATGGCATAAAGAGGGAGACAAAATATGAAGTTCTACCATGCCATCACCAAACAGAGACGAGCACATAATCGTATTATTTCGTTGAAAGACCACAATGAGAATTGGGTAGAAAATGTGAGTGGGATAGAACGAGTTGCAACTAATTATTTTCATGAATTATTTACCACTTCGCAACCTACTAACCCAGGTGATTCACTCCGGTATATTACCGAGAAAGTTTCAGAGGATACTAATCGTCTTCTAGTCATGCAAAAGTCTGAGGAAGAGATCAAAACGGTTCTTTTTGATATTAACCCAGATAAGGCGTCATGCCATGCCCATATGGAATGACAAGTAAATTTTACCAAAAATTATGGCAATATATACGCCAAGACATAGTTAAACTAGTTAAGAATTTCTTTGTGTCTGAAATTTTTGATATGAGACTGCATCAAACCAATATTTGCCTTATCCCCAGAAAGAAAAGGCCTAGAGCGATGGCGGAGTTCCGACCAATTAGTCTTTGCAACGTGAGCTACAAAATTATCTCTAAGCTCATGTGCAAAAAGCTAAAGAAATCATTACCGAACCTAATATATGAGACCCAATCGGCCTTCATGGCTAGACGTTTGATAACGGACAACATTTTTATGGCACAAGAAAAATTCCATGCCCTTCGCCCTAATCCCATGTGTAGAGAGAACTTTATGGCTATAAAGACTAATATGAGTAAAGTTTATGACCGGGTGAAATGAGATTTCCTTGAAGCCCTCTTGATTAAGCTAGGATTCGCAGAGAAATGGGTTAAGTTATTGATGTTCTGCATTTCCTCGGTTTCATATCAAAGCCTCATAAATGGAGAACCAAAAGGAAGAATTAAGCTCTCAAGGGGACTTCGTCAGAGAGATCTTTTATCCCCCTTTCCTCTTTATCTTGTGCACATAAGTGTTTATCTCCCTCCTCAAAGGAGCGGAAGAAGAATATCATATTACAGATCTGAGGATAGCAAGAGCGAGTCCCACGGTCGCACATCTTTTATTTGCAGATGATAATATTTTCTTCTGCAAAGCGGATAGCCTGCAAAGCACAGAGATCTTCAAGATTATTAATACATATGGAACTGCTTAGGGTCAACAGTTGAACCTAGGAAAATCTTCCATTATGTTTGGAAATAGAGTAAAACATAACGTAAAAAGAGGGATAAAAATGCTATTGGAATTATGAACGAAGGGTGCATGGGTATGTATCTGGGATTACCAGAACAAATTTGTGGTTCAAAGAAGAAAGTCTTCTCCTTCGTCCATGATCGATTTAATAACCGGGTTAAAAATTGGTCTGCAAGACTCTTGTCCAAAGGTGGAAAAGAAATCCATATCAAATCGGTGGCCCAAGCCCTACCAACGTACGTTATGTCTTGTTATTTACTTCCACAATGTATTACCAATAAACTCAGGAGTGCCATTGCTAATTTTTGGTGGAGTTCCAAGCAGAATAGCAGAAGGATTCATTGGATAGCATGGGATAAGATTTGCATTCCCCAGGATTTGGGAGGCTTGGATTTCCGAGATTTACATGATTTCAATTTTGCATTCCTAGCAAAACAGTTGCGGCGCTTTATTCAATACCCTTCATCCTTGCTGGCACGAGTCCTTCGAGGAAGATATTATAGATAATCTTGTCTTTTGGAAGATCGGAAAGTCTATTTAACATCTTATGGATGGCGCAATATCCTAGCCGCAAAGCCTCTTCTAAAAATTTGGGTCGGAGCTTAATACTATAGTTTGGAGTGAGCCATGGATCACAGACATCCTGGCACGCCCGGCGTTAGCTTCCGCACATGTAGGATATAGGAACCCTCAGCTCCTGGTTTACTCTTTCATTTGTCAAGATACAAAAGAGTGGAATGTCCACCTCTTGCGAGATTTTTTCCAACATGAGGATATCCCACTAATACTTGGGTTGAGACCTAGCTGTAATCGTACCCTAGATGGATACGCTTGGAATCATTCAAAATCAGGTGTATATACAGTAAAATTCGGATATGATCTACTTAGGAGGGATAAGATTCTCTGAGATGCTATTGAAGTGAGAGAACCGAGCATTACCGCGCTTCAGAGCCAGGTGTGAAAAGTCCGTACGGCTGGAAAGATCAAACATTTTATGTGGCAAACGCTATCCGGATGTGTTGCAACTTGCCAAAACCTCACTTATAGACATTTCGGTACCGACAGGCGTTGTCCTAGGTGCGGAGACCCGGAGGAATCGATTAATCATCTCTTATTTGTATGTCCCATGACTTTACAAGTTTGGGTGTTATCGGTTTTTCCGTCCCTTACGGGCCACTTCCCGAGTGCTTCTATTTACCAAAATCCGAGCTTGCTATTTTGAAAATCAAAAGAGCTAGGTCTACCAGAACCACAAAAGGATGTATGTCCTTGGATTTTATGGTATATTTGAAAAGCAAGAAACGACAAAGTTTTCAACGGGAAAGAGATTCCTCTGGACGACATTCTTCAACACGCGACCCTAGAAGCGGAGAGTTGGAGGATCGCGAACCAAAAGGAGGAGAAAGAGGAGGTAGATGCACCGCAAGGCCCTCTAGCCATGAGGGCTCCCTCTTTGGCCTTCTGAACCCCGACTTGTCAGATAGATGCCTCTTGGATCGTTTATGGACCGGTTAGTGGATTATGATGGTGCCTAAATGACAACACGGGATACGAGGTTTTTGGACAGCATGGATGTCGCAAAAGTCTATCGGCCATACATGCCGAGATGGATGGTCTCCTCTGGGCTATGGCATGCCTTAGAGAAAGACAATCTTTTCCAATGCACTTTGAGACGGATTGTTTAGACTTGGTGAGCATGATCGAGAATCCGACGGATTGACCGGCTTTTATGTCAGAATTTGACTCCTTTCATCGTCTTAAGGAGACATTTGAAGACTTTAGCTTATCCTTTATTCCTCGTACTTTAAACGTCTGCGCCGATACTCTTGCAAAAGGGACTCGTACACGTGGTTTTTTATTCTCTCATATAGGTCATACCGAGCTAATTGTGGATGATTCTCGGAACATCCTTCTTAACCACATCTTATGTAATAGATGGGTAGTTGATACCAAAAAAAAAAAAAAAAAAAATCTGCATGTTAATTTTAACCGTCAGATGTTACAGTCGATAAAGATCAACGACACTAGACTCTCCCATAGTGGTGTGCGGCGACACGACTAAATTTTGGATGTCTCAGCTCTTGATAAAATGTCATCCACTCAAATCCATTTCCTTTTTTGTTTTATACAAGTCTTATGCATCTTTTATCCATTTATCCATTTTGAATGTAGAATTTTCTTCTTGTCCGAGAACAAAATGTTAAAATTTTAATTTGTTAATTCATAATTTACAGAGGAGACAAAGTTGTAGAATGTGGACCACTAGGTAGTAGGTACCACCTTCAATAAATGTTTGGTAGTTGAATCATATAGATGATCATAGATATTTTCATATTTACCTCGTGGAAATATTCATTATACCAAATTGGGGATATACTTCCTTTTATCTTCTTGTTTATGATAACAAAAATAATGGACTGAATCATTACTAAACTTGATTCGGACTGCAGCAGAAGACTTGCAACAACAAGAAGAACAAGGTACGTTCTGCAAAACATCACGTTTCCATGTATATCGTGACTAGACAATGAGTCGAAATCTACTTGCCCTCATTCCAACAGAAAATTACACGGAAACTCCATATTTTGATTTTTCATTACAATTAGATATTTTATATTACTTTTTTTTTTTGGTCAAAAGATATTTTATTTTATATTACCAAGCTTGGTAATTGACATGTTCTCGTCGTAAAAGTTTAAAAGTGAACACAACGAATCAACATAAATAAATTACGATGATAAATAGTATACTACTTATTCACGTTATAAAAATGTGATTCCGTTATATACAACTAGCGTGTTAAAAATATAACTAAAGGAAAAAGAGTGATTACTCCTAAACTAGATTTTCAACGTTTTATAATTATTCTTTAAAATGTGATTTAGTTGGCTTTTTTTGGCTGACAATTATTCAGTTATTTCGTAATTTTGTTATTCATCTGACATATCAGTCTCTTGACACTAATTAAAAAAAAAAAAACTAAAGCGATCCGCGAACGTGAAGGCATAATGGTATTGATTCCAATGTGTGCAAACTCTGCGTATGAACCACCTGATCAATTGAATTTCAGTTTATATGCTATTCTCGTGGTGAGTTTTGTAGAAAAGGTTTTACCAAATGTTTGTTCATCTTTAATACTAGTCTGACGAAATCTGAATGAATGGGCAATACGATATCAGGCTTGATATAGATAAAGCCCAAACATAATGGGCCGTTTACAACAAATAAGCTTACTTCTACAATTTCAGCCCAAGGTTACTTTCGTCATTTACACACTGCTACATTGAAAACCCTAATCCATTACGGAAACCCTCCCTATATAAGACTTACACGCATCATCAATTTCTCTCACACTTCTTCTTCTTCAGCCGATTCTCTAGGGTTTATAGTTACTCAACCAAGATTTCTCATCGCTTTCTGTATTGTTGATCTTAATTCTCTTTCTGTTTATCTCGAATTTTGATTTTGGTGTTCATCGTCTGGGTAATTTAGGTTTTTGATTTGGCTTCATCAGATAGTCGATGTGGATTTTCCCGTTCCCATATGATTCGTTCCCTTGAAGCAATATCAATCGTGTTGCTCTCGTTTTCTATTTATTCCTCTCTAATCAATTCAAAAGCATCATACAGTTAATTCTTGTACGATGCCGATTCGGGAGCATAACTTGAGCAGCTACATATCTTTTTTTAAAGTTATATCTTAATCTCTGTTGTGTTTTGGGAAGAACAGTGATGAGTCAATTTACAGACCTGTAATGATTGCGGTAATGATCGCATTTCATTATGAACATCTAAGGGACTGAGTTCTTCCCAGATTTTCATTGTTTTTTTATGGTAGTGGCTTTTACATGTTATAAAGATTCATGCTTTGAATAATTTTTCATGTGAAGCTTGTTGTTAATGTATTAGCCTACATTGAATTTAGTTTCCCTCGCTATCCTGTTCGTCAATTTTGATGATGTTACTTAGGACGTCGGGGAACAATATTGTTTTTTGGAGTTTTATCGTTACAATTGGATCAAATGAAGAACAATTTGCCAAGTTTGTTGAATGCTCGGAAGGTTTCTGAGTATTATGATTCAATCACTTGTATAGGAAGATCTGATGATTACATTGTTTTTGTCTCTTTTAAGTGGTTTTATTTTGAGAAGCCGGTGATGATTAGATTGAATGGTTGCTGAAATTTCAGTGTTGAAAATCATCTAACTTGACTAGGACGGTCTGAGGCTTTCTCTCTATATGTCAAAAATATTGTTTTTGGAAAAGGTGAGGACATTGTGTGATTGTGGATGATGAGAAACAAAAATCAAAATACAGTTATCCCTGGCTTAGGCTTTTATAGCCGTTGCTGAGTCTTTTGTAATCTGACTCAAATCACAACGATGTTCACTCTTTTATATAAAATTTGTTCAATTGCTTGTAATTTGATGTTTTGTTTCTTGCCCGTTTGCAATCTTCTGTTTATAATTTCAAATCTTTGAGTATTCAATTGAACAACCTAAATGGTATTTCAATTGAACAACTTATGACACTGAAAATCGCAAGTTTACCAAAATTTTACTTCCAACATATTATGGGAACAAATTATGTTTTGAAATACGAAAAATGCCAACTCACCAAAAATAATTTGTTAGAAGTTGACAAATGAGAACCATTTGTTGGATTTCTATGACCTGAACGACCCAGAAAGTTTACATAAGCAAGTCTTTTTGAGACTGACCAAAACATTAGTCTAGACTACGGATCCATACATTATAGCTGATGATATCATATTTCTCAATAGAAGAATTTTGGATATTGCTCGTCTGAGGGAAACTTCAAGTTCCAGGGTGAGGGAGATTCTAAGTGCTCGATCAGTAAGAGCTTGTCACTGGTTTGGAAGATAATGCTAAAACTCTTTTGGCAAAGCTTCTTAACGATGATGGGTACAGCATGAGATATATTATCTTGAAATTTTTCATGGGAACTCTCGGAAAGACTGTTCTTGCTAGGAAAGACTGCTCTTGCTAGGATGTAAAGAGAAGATTTGAATACCGCGTGTGGAATTATGTTTCTCAAGAGTATAAAACAAGAGATATGATCATAAGATCTTTGGGAGTGGTTTCTGGGGTAGAGCTTGAGGGGATAAGATGTTAACAGAAGAGGAGTTAGAAGTTTACCTTCATAGTCTTCTACAAGGGAAAAAATATTTGGTGGTGGTTGATGATGTATGGGATTGCGAAGCATGGGAAAGCCTGAAGAGAGCTTTACCGAGAAATCACAAAGGAAGTAGAGTCATCATCACAATGCGTTTGAGAGCCGTGGCTGATGCTGTGGACCAAAGTCTAGGCTCATAAGTTAAGGTTCGTGACATTTGAAAGCTGGATATTGTTTGAACAAAGAGCTTTGATGAACCAGCGAGGATCATGTTGATATTGAGGTTGCTGAAACAGAACACGAGAAGCGGCAAACCTCCGATCAATATAAACGCTTAGTCTTAAACATTTTTGTTGGTAAAGAGAACAGAAATGTTTGCAGTTACTTCAGTTGGTGAGAAAACAGAGGTTTGGCGCGTTTTATATCAAAAGGAAAAAGTTTGTGAGTGAAATGGGAAGTTAATTTTTATGGCAATATTTACTATATTAATCCAATCTTGTGTCTTCGGATTTTATACTGTTTTTTTTTAAATGTGAATATTCTTTTTTGTCAGCTACCACCATAAATTAAATCAAGTTTGGTTGGTTTGACAAAAGTCATGTGCTACCATATCGACTCGTTATGACTTATATGGAAAAAAATAGAACCACGTGCTTGTGCTTTTTTGCAAACACATCGGCACATACATTTAGACATGTATCAAGCTAAAACTTTCAAAAGAACCCCTAACCTCATAAAGATAGTCTAACTCGATTTTGAAAGCCGGCCAATTTGAAGGATTATGAAGCATGAGCCGATTCGAACAGTCTGTCTCGAATCCAGTCGATTGAATCCGTTTCTCTCTTAGACATGACATTGACCATAACAATCCATCTAGTTCCGTGTGTAATGTCGATAGATTTTTACGGCACCCTTGCATTCCGACGATGATGTGTCACATGTGATCCCTAAAGCATTATCCTAGTCCACTAACCCGCCCATAATACAATAGTCAAAAGTTGTAATGTTTTGTGCTTGTTTGTACGGAACTTCTTGACAACTAACCATCAATCATGTGGCCGGCATACTAGTTTTTTTTTTTTTTTTACATATTAACAAGTAAAATAAACAAAATGACTTTCAATTGCATTAACATGACGGAATTGGATATAATTTCCTCTAATGTGTTTTCTTAATTAAACCATATTTTTTAGAAGACTATGGAACTCATTACCTTGACAGGACTCGTTAAGCTAGCTAGAACTTCAAATCAGCTACAAGATATTTAACCCAAAAAAATCAGCTACAAGATAATTTTTTTTATAGACTTTTTACATTATTCAACAGATGTTGTTGGTGAAAGTTCCTAGAACATTTAGAAATTTATGTAGTTTAAAATCTAACATCTCTTTTGTTTTATTTTTATTGTGATTTATACATGAGAAAATTGCACAGATTATCACTTATTTTAAGTTTCAATAGTTTTTTTGTCATTTTTTGAAAACGTTAAAAATAGTTCACTTTTTTGGGTGAAAATTTGATTTTACCCATTTTTTTGCTACATCGTGTACCGTCCATTATCGTAAACACCGTATTGTACAGGGACAAATTTGGGTTGAACAGTAAATAAAGTGTTACTTTCTAATACACTTCAACAAGTGATGAAAAACTAATGAAACTTCAAATAAGTGACAATTTTTGCAAAACTCACTTTATATATTTACAAAATAAGATTATCATAACGATCTTAAAATATTTTAGATGCATGTTTAGGTAGATGCATAGACATCCACATGTGAAAGCATTCATCAATTAGATTACCTTCAAATCACTCATTATTAGAAAAATAAAAAAGGGCCAACAACTTCTAGCTTGAAATTGAAAAATTTCCGCTAACGCAACGCATTTACATTTACTCGCCGCCATTGCTACAACTTCTTAATGAGGGCCAACAAACGCAACGCATTTACATTTACTCGCCGGGATAGTAATTTTTCCCCTTCTAGCTTTATGTAGCTATAAAAATAGACCATTTTTATCTTATTGAATTATAATTAAGATAAACGAACATTTTAACAGAAAAGTGATAGCTGCAAACGATCGAACAACATGGATATGCTTAACACCATTCTAAATCTTCTTCTTCCTCCTCTTACCATCATCTTTCTCTTCATCTTTTACCCATTTTATCTTTTGATCAAACTTGTGATTTGTCTCCATAAGTATCTTCGCTTCGAAAACGTAGCCGGAAAAGTAGTTCTAATCACCGGAGCTTCCTCCGGCATCGGAGAGGTTAGCTAGTTTTGGATACTGTCTTTTTTTTTTATTATTCTTTTTATCATGTTTCAGTCTTGACTTTTTGGTCTATATACCTAGATTGTTTTATCGACGATACCAAGTAATATATTAGCGACTAATAATAAATTTAATTGTTATGTTTTTTGTTTACATAAAGTGATATATATATTCGGTAGAGATTGTTTATGTTCTTGTTTTGTTGGGTTGGAAACAAAAAAAAAAACAAAGCATCTCGCATACGAGTATGCAAAGAAAGGAGCATATTTGGCTCTCGTTGCTCGGAGAAAGGATCGTCTAGAGATAGTAGCCGAAACATCACGTCACTTAGGATGTGCTGATGTCACCATCATACCTGGTGATGTTGCTAAGGTTGAGAACTGCAAGAAGTTCATCGATGAGACGATTCATCATTTCGGAAAACGTAAGCGCATGCTCGAATAATTTTATGTATATCATAAATGTCTATGAAAAATGTATTATGTATGTGTTACTTTATTGAAATTTATATGAATGATTATAATCTAGAATATTTTATACTGTACAATTTTTAACTAAATTGTTAGAATACTAAAAAAAAAAATTAGTTCAGCTCTCCCAAATCTAAATCTAAACTAAGCTATAAATTAAGTGGTAATGAAAACAATACTCCTATTAGATTAGCATTCAACTTAGGGGTGTCAATTAGGGCTAAAGCCCGAGGGCTGGCCCGGCCCGACCCCGAAAACAGTGGGCTCGGGCCTAGAAATATAAGCCCAAAAAAAATCGGGCCTTCCGAGTTAAAGCCCATTCGGACTAGTGTGTTTTTCGGGCTTAGCCCGACCGGGCTCGGACTATCCCGAAAAGTCCGGAACTTTACATTTTAATTAGTTAGAGATTTTATTTAAACATTTATCTTTCTAAAAATAATAATTTGACATATTTTCTATACATTTCGTGATCCATGTAGCATTATCATTCATCTATATTTACCCTATATCTTTAAAATCATTATCTATAAACTTTCAATGACATTTCTATATGATTTATACATGTCAAAACTTAATATTATTTTACTTTTTTTTTATCTTTACCTCTTGATGGTGATGAGGATTTAGAAGACGATGAAGGAGATTCTAATCTAAACTCTACTACCTAGATTTGAAGTGTTTTGATTTTATGTTTTATTTGGTAATACAATTTATTTGAATTTTTTTTTTTGTTTTTTTTGTCAAACTTGTACTTTTAAATTTAATTGGATTTGATATAATACATTTTAATTTAGATTTATTTTGATAAATATTTTGTTTTAATTATTCATCTGAGAATTGTGAATTTTTGTGTTTGTAAAGAAAAGATCGAAAAAGCCCGAAAAAACCTGAAAAGCCCTAGAGCCCTGTCCGGGCCGGGCCGGGCCGGACTTTGGAATATAGGCCCATTTTTTTCGGGCTGGGCTCAAATATATGCAGACTTTACGAGTTTGGACCGGGCCGGACTAGCCCGATTGACATCCCTAATTCAACTGAATGTATCTTATGAAATTGTAAATACTTTTTTGATTTTTTTTTGGGGGTCAAATTTATTTAGATGCATGGTTAATTGTTATTCTAATCAAAGGTATTATATTGAGACAGTAGACCACCTGATCAACAATGCTGGAGTACCTCAAACTGGTCACTTCGAAGATTTCATTCAAATTCAAGACGCTAATCCTATAATGGTGAGTTTTAAAATCCATTTACATGTTTATTAAAAAGAGTAATCCATAATTTAAGAAAAATGCATGCTTAGCTGTTATCGAACATGATTTTACTTGCTTCAAACGCAATTAGTTTCACACGATAAAATCTTATATGTTCATAATACAAAATAATAAAATTTTATTTTTGTATAAACTTTAATCTCTATATTTTAAGTACACAAACAACGTCTTACCTTTTCATTAGCGTTTATACTTTTCTAAAAATAAAAACAATAAAAAAAACATTTTGGCTTAATTTAAACATAATATTAATTGAAACGCTAATCTGAAACAACAATCAACCTCTATATTCAACACTTCTTCAAATTTTCGTGTATTTTAAGGATATCAACTTTTGGGGCTCAACATACATCACTTATTTTGCAATTCCTCATCTTCGAAAGAGCAAAGGAAAAATCATTGTGATTACTTCTGGTGCAGCAATAATACCGTTGCCATTGGCAAGCATCTATTCAGTAAGATCTTCTTTAGATAAGAATAAACAAATTTCTTTTACCTAGTTATTACATACAAACAAATTTTTACTTGACAATATTGATATTAGGTGGTCACTGTTGCAGGCTAGCAAAGCAGCATTGTTAAGATGCTTTGAGACATTAAGAGTTGAGCTAAGTCCGGATATCAAAATAAGTAAATAACAATTGTTGTTCCCGGAGTTATATCTACCGATATGATCACTCCTCAGATTATAGAAAAGGAAAGTAATAACACTTGCAAATAATTTTAGACTTATAAACATATGAGCTTAACTAATTTATGTGTGTTTTTTTGGTATGCTCTATTGTAAAATATAGTATGGTTCAGATTTTATTCTGTCGGAATCGGTGAGTAAATGCGCGAAGGCAATCTTCAAAGGTATTGGTAGAGGAGAAACATACATAGAAGAGCCTTGTTGGATAAAATGGATGTTTTTGGTGAAAAGTGTGTGTCCTGAAATCGTTGACTATTCACTCAACTATTCATATTTTCGTTATCTCAAACCTTATTTCAAGCGTGATTGATCATTTCCAATTCCATCTATCCAAAATCTCTAGTCTCCAATAATGGTTGTGTTCCTATGATGGATAGTTTTATTATTGCAATGAAGTCCTTTACTTTTATCTCTTTTTCTTCTTAATAATTGTTCCAATTGTTTTTTAGAACCGAATATTTCGTATATCTAGACGAATTTTTTTTATTATTCATTAGCTATACACTACCAAAAAAACATGCTAGAATCGACAGATTCGGGTCTATATCGTCGGAAATTAAAATTCGTCGGAAATCCTTACAATTTCCAAAACATTTTAGAAATTATAATCATCGTACGATCTACAAACCAAATTATATAAAAAAAACTTTTTAAAAATTGTAAAAAAGGAGTAAAAGATTTAAACAAATATTTGGGAAAATGTTACATATTTTTGAAAATTATATATTTAACAAAAACATTATAAACATTAAAAATTGATGTCTATGTCAAGTTAAGCGTGAGAAAACTCGACGGAGTATCAATCTCTGACTTCGAGAAACACGTGGAGAAAGCAAAAAAAACGGCCTACAAGCTACAACAAGCGGTATTTCGAGGAAGAGCTAAAGAACTCGGAGAGATTGATGCAAAAATCGAAGGGGTAAGCAAACGGATTCTTGTTCTTGACGGATTGGAGGAATATTGGATGTTATCTCTTAAATAAATTACCCAAATATGGATTTCTAGATACAAAGGAAAAAAAAAAAGAAATTGTTATAATTATATCGTATATTTATGAAAAGATCTGCAGCGTTTTCAGATGATCGAACATACTTCACTTCAATCTTTTTATTCTTCTTAAACTCATGTGTATATGAGAAGAACATTGGTGAAATATGTTTGGTTATGTCGCTTTTGATGTATCTTTCCTTTGTTTATACAACGCATGCAACATTATCTTCATATAAGATGGTTGATTGGTTCCGTACTGACACAAATTCCGCTACTCGATTGGATATGTTGACTTATTGATCTAAGCCAGACACATTTTTTATTTGCCTTATGGATCAATGGATTTTGGTTGGAATGAGCTTGTGAATCTAGAGAGTGCAGTGCATATGGGTACTAAATTATTAAAATATATAATTTTGGTTGGAATGAGCCCGTGAATCTAGAAAGTGCAGTGCATATGGACAAATTTCGTTACGAGTCGTAATGAAAATTTTGTAGTTTATTAATATTAAAATATTTTTATGTTTAAAATGTGATTGGTAGTTACAATAACACAATCATATATTTTAGGGTGATTTAGGTGTATATGGTAGGTTGACCAAAAAATTAGAAGTTGATTTGAAAATTAGGTGAGGAGAAAGAGAAAACCCAAAATATCCTTTGTTTTTTTAACAATCACAAAAATGCCATCCGGCGACACTGTTCATTTAACGGACGCACTGTTCATTTAACGACCACTATTCATACCCAAAAAACATATTATTATCATCGTTAACATTGTCATGTTAATCCAGTTATCATTATTAATATCGTTAACATTGTCATGTTAACCTAGTTATCAATGTTAACATCGTTAACATTATCATGTTAACTCAATTATCAGCGTTAACATTGTCATGTTACCCCAATTATCATTGTTAACTTCGTTAGCATTATCATGTTAACTCAGTTAACATCGTTAACAATGTTAACCCAATTATCATTGTTAACATCGGTAACATATAATTACTATTGTTAACATTGTCATGTTAACCTCTGTTATCATGTTCATTTTTATGAAATTGTAATGTTAAACCAGTTATCATATAATAGATTATTGTGTTAATTCAGTTATCATATGATAATCCGGCGACACTGTTCATATCGCCGGTGTCACCGGCGTCGGGTTCTTTTTCGCCGGCGTCGCCGTTTTTGCCTCCGTCGCCTGCGTCTTCTTCTCTTCTTCCTTCTTCTTCTTCCTTCTTCTCACCGGCGTCGCCCCCATCGGAGTCTTTTCCGCCGCCGCCGTCCTCGCCTCCGTCGCCGGCGTCCGCTTCTTCTTCTTCTTCTTTTTTCTTTCTTCTTCTTCTTCTTTCTTTCTTCTTCCTCTTTTTCTTCTTCTTCTTCTGCAAAAATGGATGAGAGAGAAAGAAAAAAAACAAAAGGTAATTAGTTGGAAGAGATGGGTGAGAAGGTTTTTTTTAAGATGAATAGTTATGGTCAAAAAGTAGAGTTAATTTTGCTTTTATTTTATAATATCTGTTGCAATTTCTCTATATTTTATCATGATCTTTAAACATTTTAGTTGCGTGTTTAGATCAATGCATCGGATGCATAAACATCCACATGTGAAAGCATTTATCATTTAGATTACCTTCAAATCACTCAATATAATTTGAAAAACAAAAACATAAATGAAGTTTAATTTTTTTTAAATTACTTCCACTTTCTACAATTCCTTAATGAGTGCCAGCAAACCCTCTGCATAATGCCTCCTCTTCTAGCTTTATTAAGACAGTCTTCTCCTTTAGAGTACTAAAGTTTCAACATTTTTACAGAAAAAAACAAAAAAAAAGTAGCCGAACAACATGGATATGCTTAACACCATTCTCAATCTTCTTCTTCCTCCTCTATCCATCATCTTTCTCTTCCTCTTTTACCCATTTTATCTTTTGATCAAACTTGTGATTTATCTCCATAAGCACTACTACCTTCGCTTCGAAGATGTAGCCGGAAAAGTAGTTCTAATCACTGGAGCTTCCTCCGGCATTGGAGAGGTTAGCTAGCTAAAGTAAATTTTGTCTTAAGTAAATTTTTTATTAACCAAACCAAGTAGTTATATAGATCCACATAAACTGATATATATATATATATATATATATATATATATATTTGGTTGAGATTGTTTATGTTCTTGTTTTGTTGGGTTGGAAACAAAAATTAAGCATGTCGCATACGAGTACGCAAAGAAAGGAGCATATTTGGCTCTCGTTGCTCGAAGAAAGGATCGTTTAGAGAGAGTAGCCGAAACATCACGTCAGCTAGGATCTGGTGATGTCATCATCATACCTGGTGATGTTGCTAAGGTCGAGGACTGCAAGAAGTTCATCGATAAGACGATTCATCATTTCGGTAAACGTAAGTACTTAAATAAAATAAACAAAGATTTATCTAAATCTTAATCTTGATTTGTGATTATGATGTTTGATGTAACCTCCTAATCTATGACCAACACATAGTTCACATTATATATGTCAAAGAGACGTAACATTTAACTAAATGTATCTGCCACAAAATTATAGAAACTTGTATGATTTATATTGTCAAATTTGTTTTAAATGCTTATTATTTCTAATCAAGCTAGTAGACCACCTGATCAACAATGCTGGTGTATTTCAAACTGTTCTATTCGAAGATTTCACTCAAATTCAAGACGCTAATCCTATAATGGTAAGTATCTTAAGATCTATATATTTACAAGTTATATTAATGGTAATCCATCAATAAAGTAAAATTGCTTAGCTTAAGATCTATATATTGAGCGTTTAATCTAATTTGTGTGTATATTAAGGATATCAACTTTTGGGGCTCGACATACATCACTTATTTTGCAATTCCTCATCTTCGAACTAGCAAAGGAAAAATCATTGTGATTACTTCTGGTGCAGCAATAATACCGTTGCCATTGGCAAGCATCTATTCAGTAAGATCTTCTTTAGATAAGAATAAACAATTTTTTTTTACCTATTTATTCTAGAGATATTTGCATCCAATGTCATTTAATCAAAACAAAATTTGTGAACATTTTCCAAATTCTGAAAAATTAAGTAACACTTATTCTTTGGAAATAACAATTTTGCCCCTCCTTGTTATTGGTAGGTGTATTATACACTGTTGATTCGCGCAGTACTGTACTGTACATGTGTACGACTAGAAAGTCAACGCGTGTACAGTACACTAAGTGTTACTTATTTTTCCAGTTTTTATAAAGTGTTAATACACAAACAATGTTTTCATTAAGTGACCGTACACGCAAGAACCCCTTTATTCTATACATGCATGAAAAACAAAAAAGAATTACTTGGAACTCAACAATTACATAATATTTGATGTTACTGTGTTTCTTGGTCACTCTTGCAGGCTAGCAAAGCAGCATTGTTAAGATTCTTTGAGACATTAAGAGTTGAGCTAAGTCCGGATATCAAAATAACTATTGTTTTACCCGGAGTTATATCTACCGATATGACCACTCCTCAGTTTATAGAAAAGGTAAGTAATAACACTTTTGTACATAATTTTATACCATATACATATATATATATATATATATAGATATGACATTAACTAATTTATGTGCTTTTTTGTATGCTTTATAGTATGGTTCAGATTTTATAATGTCGGAATCAGTAAGTAATTGCGCAAAAGCAATATTCAGAGGTATTTGCAGAGGAGAGACATACATAGAAGAGCCATCTTGGACGAAATGGATATTTCTGATGAAAATTATTTGTCCTGAAATCTTTGACTATTCACTCAACTATCTCTTCATTCGTTATCTCAAACCCTATTTCAAGCGTGATTGATCATATCGATCTATCCAAGATCTCTCTATTCTTCAATAATAATGGTTGTTATGTTCATATCATGGACATGAACTTCTGTATTTTATTATTGCAATTAAGTCTTTTACTTTAATACAATCCTTCAATTCAAATCAATCTTGGTTCTTTTTTTTTCACCACATTGAAGATAATCATCTTTAGTGTCACAAACCGAAATTATGTATGAAATCAAGATCGGGAGATGGTTCATTAAGGTCTCTTAATAGATGAAAGAAAAAAGGATGAACAAAACTACGAAAACCCGAGAACTAAAGGTTGCAATAGTGACTGAAAACGAACAATAGAAGCGGTTTTGGAAACATAAACAAGAGTTTGTCTAAGAGTCGGCGATAGTGACCTCAACCTCGACACCGGGTTCAATGGTGATAGAGGTGATTTGCTTAACCACGTCAGGGGAGCTGAAGAGATCTATCACCCGCTTGTGAACCCTAAGTTCAAATCTGTCCCACGTATTGGTTCCTGATACAAAGCCACCAAGAAACAGTATCAAGTGACTGACTGACAAAAAGCAGAAGACAGCAGATAGCTCAATAGCATTTTCCTTAGAGCTAGAACCATATATCAAGTCTGTTAAAAACACTTAGGAACATGTAGCAATGTAGAAGGAGAGATGATGATCTGAGAGTACCTTCACCACAAGGTGCCTTTCTGGTGGTGATTTTAAGAACCTTGGTGGGCATTCTCACTGGTCCCTTAACTCTGAGTGACTTGTCCTTAGCTCCACGGACCAAGTCAGTGCACACTAATCAAAACAAAAGCATCAGAGACACTATTCAGTTTTCCACCCAAATTTCCACCCAAATTGGCTCTTTGAATCCATTCTTTTTATGAGAGGCTAATCAATACATTACAGCAATCCAAAAACACATTTCTAATCTTCCCACATTTGTGTTTGATTTCTCTCTGGTTTTCTAAAAACTAAAAATCAGCGAAACACTGAACCGAGATTCAACAGAACAATCTATCAGCCTCTGATTCTCTAAGGACTAGACAGAGGATTAATTAATCCAGACACTTGACCAAACGATGGTTGATAATGTCGGAGATTTAAGAGCCTCAAAGATCAAACCTTTCTCTATGATTCATGAGAAGTCAATCAATACATTGTTAGTAAAGCGCTGCAAATACCAATTGCTCTGTTTTCTTTTACAACATTTGGGATTTTCCTATATTTCTAAACCCTAAAACTAATGAGACACAAAATTCTCTGAGCTGATCAATTCAGTCGCTTTTAATCAAACGATGCAACAAGGGAGGGGTTTTGTTAATAATGCCAAGAAATGAAAGAAGACGAAAGATGAAACCTTTCTCGAGGTTCTTGACATTCTTTGAAGAGAGAGTGATCCTGATCTTATGAATTTGCCCGAGGGGCTCCTCTAAACCGGCTTTCGCAGGCTTCATCGCTGAATAAGCCATTTTTGACTCACCTCTTTATTATTCTGCAAAACAAAATCACATATTTACAGACAGATTCAATCACACACACACACACAAAGTCTCCCAACAACTTCCGTGGAACAATAACATCAAATGTTTTTCATACATAGTTTCCGGTTCTGAGTTTTTGCCGCAGCTCAATTTTCCTGAGAGGATTTCTCGCCGTCGTGTTTGTCTGCAACCGTTGTTAGATGCGGAAGGGAAGAGAAAAGGCCTTATTTCTCTAGGGTTTATTTAAAGTTTTCTCCAAAGTTTTAAACGCTGTCGTTTTGTTTTGTTGCATCTAGGCCTGTCATTAACGTGTACTGCTAGGCCCGCTTTACGGTGGGTTCGGTTTTTATCGATAGTAGTTTTTTTGTTCAACTCATCATCAGAGTTGGTCGCATATATTTATCCTCAAGACATTTCCGTTTAAAATCTTAACCTAAACCCATGATGATATTCATCTACCATGGCTGCAGTTAGGGGTGGCCATTTCGGTTTAATTTCGAGTTCGGTTCGGCTGATTCGGATTGAATAAAACTCTAGCCGAACTCAACCGAAATAAGTTTGGCTCGGTTTGTGTTTGGTTTGGGTTTAGTTCGGTTCGGTTGTAATTTGGTTTAGTTTTAGTTTGGTTTTTAAATAAATCAACATATAAAAACAAGAATCCTAACGAAACGTAAATAAAACGAAGCCATAAAAAAACGATTCCCTAAAAGTCTAAAACCAAACAGAAATTATTCCACTTAATCAAATTAAAAAAATTAAAAAATTCATGACTTCAACTCTCTCATGCCACTAAAATGAACCTGCAACAAGTCAATAATTTAAATATAAGTTAATTATACAAACCAATGTTTATTCATCTCTTATATGAGACATTATAGACTTATAGCATTAATATAGAACTATTATAAAAAATCATTTACCTTAGCAAAATTAAGAAAAAAATGGAAGTTGAAAACAAAAAAGAAAAATGTGGGTTTAGAACCTTTAGCCTAAAGGCTTTCGGTGAAGAACCGAAGATCTAGGGGTGTCAATTAGGGCCAAAGCCCGAGGGCCGGCCCAGCCCTGAAAAACAGCAGGCTCGGACCTAGAAATAAAAGTCCAAAAAAAATCGGGTCTTTCGGGCTTAGCCCGAAAAGCACAGAACTATTTGATTACGTATGTCTTATTAAATTTGGGTTCGCTTATCATATAATTTTAAAGCTTATGAAAAACGTACCATAATAAAAGAAGAAAAGTCTAAATTGACTCTATACTTAGAAGATGATATGTTGGAACTGGCTTTTTATGAAGACACAGATGTTTTATAATGGTGGAAGTGTCAGTCACAACGTTATGGTGAGTTAGCTCGTATGGCATGTGATATTTGGAAGATCCCACCATATGTGTTTATATTTTTAATATTAATAATTAACTAATTAACAAAAACACATTGGATTATCGGTTCGGTTTAAATTCGGTTGGTTTGGTTTGGTTTGGTTTGGTTTTTTTGCTCACTCGTTAGCTGCAGGCTGCAGCCTGAAGGGTAATTAAGTTGTACTCGGTCTACACGCCTTCTTCCATTTCTCGAGAAAATTAAGGAGAACTTCACTTATATATAACTAAGACTCCTATTCGTGTTTCTTTGTTATTTAGCATATATTTGAGCTGTTGTCTGAACTATTGTCCATGGTTGGACTCTTCTTTTTATTAAAATTATATGATAACACTTGTTTGAAAATTCTTCTAGTTTTTTTTTATCATTAGTGGTCCATCAATGCCTCTCCATTTCGACTCTTAGACATATTTAATGTACAGAAGAAGCAGTATCGTCTCCCCAGATTTAAAAGTTTACGTGTGTTCAGATATTCGATGGAACCAATAATCCATGAGCTTCTTTTTTTTTGTGTGTGTATATAAAACCATTCATCAGTCACAATATTAATCCATAAGTTACCCAGAAAAAAAGACATTATTCGAAGGGAAACAAGACAACACAAAAACCCAGAATGTGTAAAAGAGAAAACTCTTGTTTTGCATAATTGCATTACTTATAGAGAGAATCGCTACAACCATTGCGGCAACAACAGATGACCATCGATCGCCATGCACATGCAGATAATGACACATGCTTTGGTGCAGCAGCTGTGATATGTTTTATAAACAAATCAAGAGGTACATATTAACTGTGGACTAAGAACAACATAAAAACTAAGGGAGAGAGAGAGAGAGAGAGATTGGGTCAACGCACGCACCATTCATCGTAATCGTCCAGCAACTGTGATGTTTACAAAACAAAGTGACATTAATTTTGGACTAAAAGAAAAAGAAAAAAAAAAAAGAAGAAGAAGAGATCAACGCACCACTCTTCGAAAACAACCAGGGCCACAACAGCTGTGACGTTTATAAACAGAGAGACATATTAATTTTGGACTAAAGATAACAAAGAAAGATTTGATCAACGCACCATTTTCCGGGATCCGTCTTATAATCTTCTTGCGTTTTTGGTTTTTCTTCACTCTCTCCCTCCATCCCTCCACCCGCTGGTAACGACTGTGACTGCGGTGGTTGCAGCGGGTTATCATCTTGCATAGGAGGATACTATTTAAATACGAAATAAAAAAAACGAGGAAGAAAAATTAGCACTGGAACTTAAAAGATTAGAAGACGATGAATTCAAATCTCAAAACTAAAAAACAAAAAAAAAAGATTATCTCAAAACTAAAGAAAACAATTTCAAGAACCTTGGGGAGGAGGAGCTTCGACAGGATGTTGTTCTTCATGATCAGCTATGATTTCCACCTCTTTGTTGTTCTCCATATTCGCATATATACGGACAGATTCGGTCACTTATAAGTCGAAACTAAAAGGACACAAAGACTTACTACGTTCAGCTCCAAGAAAAAGATCGAGGAAGATAAAACCAAAAAGAAGAAGAGGAAGACAGACTTGATAATTGAAAAGAAGGATTAAGGAGGTCTAACATGACTTACCACGTTCTCTTATCTACATATGATTAGACGATGAACTAACAAAAAGTAGTTAATTAAGTACTTGTACAAAATTTGTTAGTTTTATTTTATTTTATTACTTAAAGACGAAATAATAGCGGTCCGCGTTTGTTGTATTGTAAACGTTGCGGTAAACATGTGGAAGCATTGCAGATATTGTTTTCAAAGTGACTAGAAATTTTTAGTGAATTTCGAAGGGGTTCTGCTAGAATTTGCATGAGGAATGCGACGTATAATTAACAAAACGGAAATACGCGAGCTTCAAGATGAGAGTGGAGTAATAAATGTACTCTAAATCCTAAAGCTGGCAAGCTTGACAGAGCACTAATTAACGAGTCTTGGCAAGATTGTTTTCCGGCTTCTAACGCTCTCTTTGATGCTCCTGGTGACTCAAATCATTCTCCTTGCTTGGTATCATTGTCGAATGAAGTAGTAAGGAGGAAATCTCGATTTATTTTTTTTCTCTTCTTTACTACTCATCCAGATTATGACAGGTTAATTCGAGATGCGTGGCAGAGCCTAGTTATTCCGGCAGGCCCAATGTTCTCCCTTTATCAGAGGTTGCGAGCAGCAAAGTTTTGTTGTAAGGAGCTAAACCGTAGGAGTTTCAGTAATATCCAGGCAAGAACCAAGGAAGCTTTTGAGAAGCTAGAGATTATTCAAAAGCAATTGTTGTTGTTACCAACTCAGTTGTTGTTTGAGGAAGAGGTTGCCTTAAGGAATTCATGGCTATTCTTAGCCTCCGCGGAAGAGTCTTTCTTCAGTTAGAAGTCTAGAATCAGGTGGTTGACAGTTGGAGACGCAAACTCTACTGTCTTCCACAATTCAGTGAAGGCAAACTTATCAAGGAACATTATCCACTTTCTGCGTGATGATGATGATATTAAGATCTCAGATCCTCTGCTTTTGAAAAACATGGTAATCAATTACTATTCTTCCTTGCTGGGAAGCGCTAACGCTGATGTTGAGCCTTGCTCAGTTAATCAAATTCAGAGCTTGCATTCTTTTCGATGTGATGCTGCCTTAGCTTCCCAGTTATCTACTATTCCTATAGGAGTGGAAATTAAAGATATTGTGTTCTCTCTTCCAAAGCATAAAGCACCAGGGCCTGATGAGTTTACAGCTGAGTTCTTCACTACTTCTTGGGGTTTGGTTAGAAGTGATCTAATCACAGCTGTGCAGGATTTTTTCATTAACTCTTCAATGTTGAGGCAGGTGAATACCACTGTTTTAGCTCTGATCCCTAAAACCCCCGGAGCAGATAAGTTGTCAAATTTCAGGCCAATCTCCTTGTGTAACACAGTCTACAAAGTTATTTCTCGAATTCTAGCATCGCGGTTAAGGAGGTTCACATCGACATCAATTCAAAGAAATCAGACTGAGTTTGTAAAAGGTAGATTGTTATGTGAAAATGTTTTGCTGGCTGCAGAGTTAGTTAGTGATTTTCACAAGCCGGGATTCACTTCTCGGGGCTGTCTCCAAATTGACATCACAAAGGCTTATGACAATGTGGATTGGTCTTTTGTTTTGAATATTTTGGAGGCTTTTAACCTTCCTGAAGCTTTTATTGGCTGGATCAGATTATGCATTACTTCTCCGCATTACTCTATAGCGTTGAATGGAGAATTGGTTGGGTTTATTCAAGGGAAAAAGGGCTTGCGTCAAGGAGATCCTATTTCCTCATCCCTTTTCATGCTTACGATGGATATCCTTTCTAAATTACTTGATAAGGCTGCAAGAGAAGAAGTCTTCAAACCTCATCCGAGATGTTTGGATCCTCTAATCACTCATTTGAATTTCGCTGACGACGTTCTGATTTTCTTTGATGGATCCTCGACCTCTTTGGGTGGCATTCTAAGTGTTTTGAACTCTTTTCAGAGGTTTTCAGGTTTGGCCCTTAGTTTGGGGAAATCTTTTTTATTCCTTGATGGTAATAATCTCGCTTTCTCTAGGGAATTGGCTGGCAGATTTGGTTTGCAGATGGGATCCTTACTAGTCCGTTACTTAGGCCTCCCGTTGATGCCACATAAACTGAGGCCCCAAGATTACCAGCCGCTAATTGATAAAGTGAAGGCTCGGATTTCCTCTTGGACTGTAAGGCATTTATGTTTTGCCGGAAGGTTGCAGTTAATTCAATCAGTCTTACTCAGTATCATAAACTTCTGGGCGGCTGTGTTTCCGCTTCCAAAAGGATGCCTAGAATCCCTGGAAAAAAATTGTAATGCTTTCCTTTGGAGTGGGGCTCCGAACTCTGCGAGAAGTGCTAAGATCTCTTGGGAATCAGTTTGCACCCCAAAAGAAGCTGGCGGGTTGGGGCTGAGAAGGCTAAGGGATTCAAATCAGGTTTTTGGTTTGAAACTCATTTGGCTTTTGTTTGCTGCAACTGGATCTTTGTGGGTTGCTTGGATAAAAAAAGGTGGTTCTTAGAGGCCGTTTATTCTGGAATACAGATTTTCATCAGTCAGGTAGTTGGATTTGGAGGTGGTTGATGAAGCTCCGTGCTCTAGCTCGTCCTTTTCTTGCTTGTCAAGTTCAGTCTGGACATTCAGCCTTGTTCTGGCATGACGACTGGACAGATTTAGGTCCTTTGGTTGACATCACGGGTCCGAATGGTCCAAGAGTCTCCGGTATTTCTTCATTGTCAACAGTAAGTGAAGCATGTGCTGATGGTGTTTGGACTATTTCTAGAAGGAGGCATCCGATTTTATCTCTATTGCGTGCTTGTCTTCCCCCAAACATACATGCATCTCAAGAACCGGATTTTTTCCTCTGGAAGAATTCTGTTGGATTTCCTCCTGGAATCTTCTCAAATTCGAAGACGTGGTTATCGCTGCATCCGCCTCCCCCTGTGGTTAGTTGGTTTAAAGCAGTTTGGCCGAAAGCTAGAATCCCGAAACACTCTTTCTTGCTTTGGGTGGTGCTAAGGGACAGGTTACCAACGCGTGATCGGCTTAGAAGTTGGGGTCTCAATGTTCCAGCCGAGTGTTTGTTGTGTGGATCCTTCGCTGAAAAGAGATCCCATCTCTTCTTCGATTGCGTTTTTTCCTCTGAGGTATTCAACTCTTTCTTCTTTCACAATGATATCTCGCCTCCTTTATTGGTTGAAGATATGGTTGTGTGGGTTATCTCCTCTTCTCGGAACAGGAAGCTTAAGATCATTTGCAATCTTGTTTTTCAATCACTGGTGTATTTTTTGTGGAAAGAAAGAAATTCGAGGCTCCACACTACCTCTTCTAAAACGGTTCAGGTGCTTGTCAAGGAGATTCAGCTTATTATGAGAGCAAAACTGCTTGGTTTAGACAGAGGAGAGCTCCAACAAACTCGTTCTCGTTCTTCAACAAGTTCTGCTACTAGTGATTCCTACCTCTTCACTTGGTTCAGGTTTTTCCAACCTTAGCCTCCTATTTTCATAGGATAAAGTTTTCTAATCATGGTCACTAAAATCAGTTTCACTTGCGTTTCACACTGTCTTGTAATTTTTAATTTCTTTTTGTAATTTTCTTTACTCATCTTGTTCTGTTTCATCGTGTAAGTTTCAAATGATGCCTCTTTTGAGGAAGGAAGAAAGAAGAAGATGAATAAAGAATGAAATTTTTTAAAAAAAAAAAAAAAAAAAAAAAGATGAGAGTGACATTGGAATAATTTAATGTTATATGTAACTTAGCATAGACGAATGACTTATAGCTATGTTGAGCCAAATCGTGTAGCATTAAACACTTGCTTTAGTTTTATGATTCTCGTGATCAACTCTAGTAGTGTTTGAGAACATGGTCATATAAAGATCCGGACAATTCGATGGATAAGAACAACTTCAGCTGTTTAGCATGTGTTCCCCGAAAGCCTAGTTAAATTGGTCATGTAATTTGATATGGAGAATGTTTGATGACGAAACGCACTTGAGCTAGCTAGGAAACTCATCCTTACTCTTGGAGGTCTAGGGGTACCTCCAAATGGATAAGAAACACTTGATAACTAGAATTATCCACCTTTTCATCTCTATTTGTACTAATCATATATATCTTGCTTTTCCGTTTAAGAATATGTTAAATCAACCCAACTATTAATTGTTCTCAGAAAGATAAAAATATAAAGCATACGAGTACGAGTTCTAAAATTAATTGTTTCAAGATTTATATGTTTGACAACTAGCATAAACGTAAAAGTAGGTGGTAATATTTGAGAGTTCTTAATTCGAGCAACCTGACTCTCAAACCGCTATACAAGTCCAAGGCATGCATTTTCTGCAAAACCATAAATTCCTCACAATTAGAGAGGATCCAATTTTTTTACTCTCTCTCTCTCTCTCTCTCTCTCTCTCTCTCTCTCTCTCTCTCTCTCTCTCTCTCTCTCTCTCTCTCTCTCTCTCTCTCTCTCTCTAATAACTTAGATACTCGATCTTTTTCGTTTTCTCAAAAAGCAACATTTTTCATCTCTTATCAGCTGAAGAACTCATAAATCAACATAATATGTTATGTTATGAAAAACAAAAACAAAAACGTTTTCTCACGCTCAACATAGCGAATATTCATATTCATTTTCACTCTTTGTTTTTCAATTTATTTTTCGGGTTTTAACCATATTGTCACATGGTTTCTTTTTCGACTCGACAGTCGAAAAACATTCGAAAAACATCACATCGATTAATTAATTAAAATTATACTAATATTTTTGTGGGGGAAAAAAAATATATTCTTATGTCGACCGCAAAAAGTCTTTCGATGACTTTCAATCACATGCATATATAGACTCGAGAAAGTCCTCGTATTTTTAAGATGCCTTATTTTTGGAGATATTGAGGTGTGGCACGTTCTCCACGCTAATTATTAAGATTTTTTTTTTTTTGGTAAAATAATTATTAAGATTTTTTTGTTCATTAATGATTAAACAAGTTATTTTCCTTGATCAATTGGTGGTGGATTCTCCTTGTATTTTGCTTAGTAGAGAGTTCGATGCCCTCCTTCGTTAATATATTTTGTTTATTTTTCCTTTTTTGTAAAGTTTTGTATTGTTTGACACGTCTAAATTATAGGGTGGATTACTGTACTAACATTTATTTCTATGTTTATTATTAGTTTGACTTACTATTATTTTTATTACTACAATAATCTAATTTTATTCGTATTACCAAAAGTACCCTTATGACATTTGTTGAAAAAAACGCAATTACAAAATTATCATTACTATTCATTTGCTACGTAGGAAAAAATTGATTTTTGGTCCGTAGATTTGTTTGATGGATGGTAGATTTGTTTGAAAGATGGTAGATTTGTTAAATATTGGTAGATTTATTTTGGTAGACCCATTTTAACGACTCGGTAGACATATTTATTTTTGGTAGACTTATTTTTGGTATTTGCTCAGATAACCTTCAGTTGGTAGATATTTTTTTTCTTTGATGGTGACGTATTTTTGGTATTTACTCAGATAACCTTCAGTTGGTAGATATATTTTCTTTGATGGTAGACTTATTTTTGGTATTTACTCAGATAACCTTCCGTTTGACTTTTTTGGTAGACTTATTTCTTTTGGTGGTAGAGTTAATCAGTGTGAATTATTTTATCGTGACGGTAGATTTATTTATTTGACGGTAGATTTATTTATTTGACGGTAGATTTGTATTGGCAACGGTAGATTTTTATTGGGTTGGTAGATTTGTTTGTAATGGCTGTAGATTTAAAACCGTCTAACATTTCAGTGACTTTGTTTTGTAATGGTGGCAGATTTAATTTTAATGACGGTAGATTTATTGTTAATTGCGGTAGATTTAGTAAATCTTTTGGTATTTACTCAGATAACCTTCAGTTGGTAGACTTATTATTTCGCGTTGTGGTAGATTTTTATTGACAGTAGATTTATCGACATTGTTTGGTGGTTGACATTTGACTTTTCCCAGAATGAGAAATGACGTTTTTGCCCTACACTAAAACTCATATCTACGAAAAAAACCAGGTACCCAAATTTGCTAAGTATGAGAATTTGTTTTATTTGATTGTAGATTTATTTTAATGAAGGTAGATTTATTTTGTTGATTTTTTTTTATGGAGTTAATTTTTCATTTCATCTTAAATCACAAAAAGAGACCTATTTTGTGTACATTTTTTGAACCTTTGATTTAATGCATTGAGGGTGTTTGTTCTTGAGCATAATATATGTAGTAGTTGATCTTTGATTTTAGTTGGATTTAATTGTCTGTTCCAATTACTATTTGTTAGTGGTTCAATATATCTTTCTCCTCGAGACAATGATGCATAATCACCTTACTTAATTGAAAGTTTGTTTACAACCCTTGTCTTGGTACTTATGACTTAATTAAATGCTTTTATTTGTCAAAAATAATTATTTTTTTTCTCATCCACTGTATACTTGTTTGAATTTTGTTTTTCTTCATTAATCGATAGATCGAACAAGTTGGCATGCCGTCTGTAATTGTGCATTCGCAAGAGGCGCATGTGGTCACTTATAAATGTAGTATTTTAACTCATCTTTATGATGAATTTACTACTCGCACAATGAATCCAAATTTACTCAGATTATGCATGGGAAGACATTAAAATTGAATATAGATCAACTTCCATTTCCTTAGTACTTCAATTCCAGAGAGAAAAATTATATTTTTTAGATTCTAAAAGGCATATACAAACATGTTCAAGAACAAACATTTCTAAACTCGCAAAAAAAACATTTCTAATATCTCCCTTTCTCTAATTATATTCATATACAAGCATGTTCATTTATCTCTCTACATTTTGGATTCGTTAACAGAATTTGCAGACACCGGTAATATCACCGGAGATGACGCCACCTACATGTCAGAGAAAAGAGAGAATAAGTCAGTCGTTAACAATAAGTCTACCATTACTACCAGTAGTTAACAATAAGTCTAGCAAACAAATCTACCGCATATACAAACTACCTACCGTCATATAAAAATAAATCTACCGTCATATATAAACAAACCTACCGTCATATACAAACAAACCTACCGTCATATACAAACAAACCTATCGTCATATATAAACAACCCTACCAAACTCACCAAACCACATATAGCTTACTAATAAATCTACCATAAAGTGTTACAAAATCTACCACCAAAGAAATACAAAATTTAACATTCCTCACCGAAAAATCTTTGCTCTCACTGGAATTCCGTTCGGTAGACCGGAAACACAGACAAAACAAGTTATCTGCAACCAAAATAAATTAGGGTTAGGTTCGCCGCCAAAAAAAATGAAATTAGGGTTTTCAGCGCCGCCGCCGCCAACCGGCCATTCTCCCCCATTCGTCGCCGACACGGCGGATCAGATGACTCGCCGGAACCCTCGACACGCCTCCCTCCTCGCCAAAGTCAATCTCCTTCGCCGTAACTTCTTCGTTGCGGTTCTTCTTCGTCACGGTTCTTCTTCGTGGAAGCAAGAGAAATCTAAAACAAAGCAAGAGGATGAAGAGACTTACCGGAAACGGCTCACTCCTTGCCGGAATCGTACCAGAATCTCGTCAGAATCAAGACGTCGTCCCAAACGTCGCCGTCGCCTCATATCGCCTTTGTCGAGAGGTTTTTTTTTTTTTGTAAACCATGTTTTTTTTTGTCATTAACTTTTAATGATGACACAAACCTACCGTCATATATAAACAAACCTAATGTCGAGAGGTTTTCTTTTGTTCAAAAAAAATAAATCAAAAGTAATTAATAATGGCATAATCGTAATACAAGACAACATATGGATAAAATGGTCATTGACCAACAAAGTAAGGTTAGTCTAGTATGACCTCCCTCCCTAGAGTTTAATCTAGTAATATTACTTATGCACGAGGTTACTTTGATGAATTTTCTCCCAAATTATATCAATGCAAATTTTATATTGAGAAATATATTAACTTCAATTCCGGAACTTTTTTTTCTCTCTTTCTCTCGTGAAACTTTTGATCTGGTCTTTTCACCGGCGACTGTGGCGGCTTCTCTAGCGCCAACGCCGGTGTCAGTCATCTCTCTCCTAAACTCGCATAAACGGTTTCAGAGCTTTTCATTACAACTTTCAAAGTGTTCTTATTCGATAAATTGATGAAGAAAAATAGATTATACAAACGTGTATTTTCTATAGTATTTGTGTGTATTGGAAATGTATATTGATCTGAGCTGGTTCATTTGCATCGTCGTCTTCATCTTGCTTTTATACTGATCTGAATTCTCTTGTGACATCCTTTATTTTTCCATTTTTAATGGATTTTATGTCTAGCATTTGAATGTTGAGGCGAGGTGATTAGCTCGAACCAGCACTTTATTCCGCTATAAATACTGTCTTGACTCGAGTTTTTGGGCATTCTGTGAAATGACGCGGCCCCTCTCTCTCAAGCTCACTTTCCCGATCCAAGTAACAAGATCCAACACCAACAGTTTGTCCCCAATTCTCCATTCGAACCGTTTTTTTTTGGGAACTTCAATCATTAAGCTGCGAGATTTGAATCCCGTGAATTCGGCTCGAGATATCAACCGTTGATTCTGCCTGACGTGAAAGTCAGATGGTTTCTACAAGTCTTTTCAACTGATGTCTCTTCAGTTTCTACATCTTCTCGTCTCTTTTCCCAATAAGAGTAAATTGCTATTTTTATTTTTCCATATCTTTGGGCAAATTGTAATTTAATTCCCCAAGTATTTGCAATTGACAGATTTATTATTCAACTATTGAATGCGCAGTTTAAATTCTCAAATTAACATTGACTTCGTAAATTTAGGTATGAGAAAAGTCAACGATAACTAATAAAACAGAGAAGTTAGCATTGACTTTTGTCAACCTAAAAGTTAGCATTCGGTGGTCCTAGACGATGGCCTATCCCGTCTTAATTACGGATCGGACCTAACTATATATATATATATATATCTATAAACATACGGTAGCAAGATCCAATAAATTTAAGATTTCACGCATGAACATTGAAAAATCAACTAAGATTACTTAATTAATAACGTAAAAAAAAAAAAACTTTATGTAACTATTTTTTTGGGGGTTAAGTTCTTATATGGTTGCATATAGTTGTTTTGATTTTTATCAAATTAAATAGTTTTAAATGTTACAAGACAATTTTGGAAATTATTATAAATAAATCGTAATAATTTATGTGTATATTATTAAAATGAAGACTAATTTTTATTAAAAAAAGCATACTATAGTTTGGAAATGATAATTTAATTTCTCAAGTTTTGTAATTTTGCAGATTAATTCTCCAACTTTTAAGTTAACAAATTAATTCATCAAGTTTACGCTGAATTCGTAAAATTGGACTCATAAAAAATCAATGTTAACGTCTCCATCTTTTTTTAGTTAACATTGATTTTTCTCATTTTTAAATTTATAAAATCAGCATTAATTTGAGGATTTAAATTGTGCAATCAATAATTAAAAAAAAAAATCTGCTAATTACAAATACTTGGAGAATTAAATGGCTATTTTCCCCATATCTTCTCCAATTAAAAGACGTTAGTGTCAGTTCTGAAATGCGATACATCAATTAAAAATCTATATAGCAGGGTATGGTACGTATGGTAAGTTGGTAACCGCTAAAATTTATGGATCGCGTTTACGCATCACGTGCATATAATTATGGTTGTCATCTTCGTATTTTGACGTGCCTTATTTTCTGAAAATATTTCTTACGAAATGCGATGCTAAAAATACCAATATTGACGTTTACATAAAGCGACACTATATAATAAAAAAAGAAGAAGTAAATAATGTAACAATTTGAAAAATTCACTCAATCAAGCAAACCAAATTCTTTTAGCACTAATATTATGCTTCAAATTTGAAACCGGTGTTCGAAATATCAATGATGTTTTAAACTCATCAATTTTTCCTACTTTTAGATCTTCAAATTTTTTCAGTCTAGCTAGTCACGTGTGATTACTATTATTTAGTTCTTTATTTTCGTCAACTTCATATATATATAATTGAAGTGATTGTGTTTATCTCTTTGATCCGATGAATAGAAGATCCATGCAGTATTTGAAATTTTAATCTAAATCTTGTAAAAAGGTAGAATGCTCCATCCTCGCTAGACAAGTATGAAACCCTTAAATTCGGAGATTGAACGAGAGAGTTGAGATAAGTGTGAACTCTTAATTTGAAGTTTTGAAAGAGAAACAAAAAATAGAAGTTTGAAAGAGAGCATGTGAGTATGAGTTGACCAAAACAAAGGTAAGTATGAAACTCATAAATTTAAAAAAAAAAGTTTGAAAAGAGAGCACTGAGACAAGTGTGAAACCAAGTCCCTAACTTATATTATTTTGTTGAATTCACTCGAATCATTATCTTTGGCCGGCAGTCTTGAGCCTACTCCCAGCAAAACTAAAAAAGATTTTTTCAACAAATTTTACTACGAGAAATAACAATATATAACCATAAATAACTACAAAATTAGCTCTTTCATGGATTACTATTCATCAACTACTGTTCACTAGTAAAAATCGGTTTACCCTTTTCTTTTTAAACTAATTACATATTAATTTATTTCTTTTTTCAAGCACTCACCAAAGAAAAAAAAGAAAGAAGAAGAAGAAAGGTGAAGAATTAAGAAGGAAAAAAAGAAAAGGACGGTGGAGGATGGTGAAGGTGGAGGTGGAGGTAGGTGATAGAGTCTGTGACGACGATAGCGATGGTGATGGTGGTAATGGCGGTATCGACGACGGTAATGGTGGTGATAGCGGCGACGACGGTGACGATAAACACCGGCGGACGATGGTGATGGTGTCGGTGGCAGGGATGTGGTGTCGATGATGGTGGTGGCGACGATGACAGAGGCGGTTACCGTGTCGGTGTTTAATTTCATTTTTTTGGGTTTTGAAGATTTTTATGTGTTCAATTACATTGAAGTTAATCAATAACAAAGTTAGTTAATGGGTTATCGTTATAATTCTGTATATCTTTGTTATGATAATAAAGTTAACACAAATATTATTCAGATATTTTATAGCACGTTATAAGTATCAAATATTCTTGCTAACATGTTACAAATATCGGATAATATTGTTAGCATGTTACAAGTATCGGATATTATTGTTAGCACGTTAACATTACATATAACATGTTATTACAATTGTTTTCATGTTAATTATGTTAGAGAACACTATATAGCATGTTATTATTGTTAGCATGTTAATATTCTATATAACACGATAACGGAATAATTGTTATCATGTTAATTATTGTTAGCATGTTAGCAATATGTTTTCCGGTGATGAATAGTGGTCATCAACTATGATAGAACAATATCGATGGTCGTTGGTAAACAGTGTCGCATGTTTATTCGGTTAAAAAATGAGTTTTCTGGCTAATAGCATTTTACGTAATTTAGTTAAAATGGAAAGTATATATATGGTTTAATTTTTTTTTTCTCTTTCCTACTAACCTAATTTACAATTAATTTCTATTTACTTTAATTTTTGGTCAACTATGGTTATTTATTCATTTTACTCTTTTACTACAAACTAATATTAAATATGTATGATAACATATAATAGATTAATGAACTTCATAACTGGACGCCAAATTTTTTGTTCCATAATTCACAGTTTGATTAAGAATAATATATAGAAAATTTCTAACAATTTTACAATACTTCTAGTAATCAAATTTATAAAAGTGATAAATAAATATAAAAGTTTAGGCTGTTTATTAGCATCCACAACAAATGTTCATGTTCTTGTTCTAAGTTAACCAAACTGATAATAGGCTAAAAGCAATCACCACTACAAAATTTATGTCAGAGATGTGTTCATTTTATAGAATAGAACGGGAGTCACCATTATATTTTTAGATAATAATAATAAAAAAAAAAATCATAATTTTACAATTTCAAAATTTGATTTGTTTTTATCAAATATTTAAAGTTAAGAGTCCTTTTTTTTTTTCCAACTTTTCATTTCATTAAATCAAGTAGAGCCGATGAGGTAAAAATACATCACCGACCGGATCTGACTTATATGGTAACTGGGCCACAAAGGCCGACCCAGTAGCCAATCCCTTACATAAGAAAAATACTTTACCTAAGTGAGATACCGTCTTGAGGGGCTCATCGCGAAGGGAGAAGCCCAACACGAGGGAGGGTGGATTCGAATCTCCACTCTGATGGGATAGCAGCAAAGGACGGATGGTCACCATACTCCTTCCCGAAATGTTTCCGCTGATACGAGGCCCCCGAGGCAATGACGCCGTCCCGAGTCGTCTTAAAAACCTTAAAATAAACAAACAGGCACCTAATCGGGCTTGTAGGAAGGAGCTCCGTCGGACCGGTTAACTCCGTCGGAGCCGGAGATTCCGTCCCGCTACAAAGTCCCACAACGGATGAGGAGAGGCCGTTGAATACGAAGGAACGCCGCTAAAAGAACCTCTGTTTCATAGATCCGCCGTCCTCTGACTTCACCTTTACAACATGCGGTTTGATCTGACGATCTTCATATCTACAACCTCACGAAAACCACCACCGCGGACCGCCGAAAATAAAAGAGACAAACCGGTTTGGAAACTAAAACCAGACTTCAAGAAGGAGGCGGCATAAACCAAAGCTGCACCGGATCCGGAGATCTTTGTGAAACTCATGCCACGCCGATGACCAAGACGGCAACGAAGCAAAACGCCGAGATGAACCAAACGAAGCTACCGTCGAGCCACCCGCCTATAGCCACCGCTGAGAAGCACCTCCGGTGGGGTCGCACTGCCGGGAAACGAGAGCCACCACTCTGTGGCTAGCCACTAGAAACGAGCCAATCTAGACTACACGTAACCGTAACTCGAACCCATCCTCGAGGACCAAGACACCGCCGCCGGAGCCAAGGAGGCTAGATCTACAAACACCACTCTCAGCCACCACGGGAAGACCGAAGCTTGAGAGAGACCTTGAACGGGGAGAGAGAAGACTACAGACTACCACCCCACCGAGAAGGTCAGAGCACCCGTCGCCGGAAAACGACACTAAAAGAAGACCGAAAGCGCCGTTGACGTGAAAAAACGCCGGAGAGTAAACGAACGAGGCAGATGGAGGAGAGTCACAATGCCACGCGGAGAGGCAGGCTTCCACCACCGCGACCCCAGCGACACCGCTGAAGCCCCGCCGCCGTCGAACGAGGACAACTCGCCGGAGAAGCTAACCGCGACACAACAAGAGCACTGACGGTCGATGAAAGCAAAACACATACCAAAAGAAAGAGAGCATCGACGAGGTCCCTTCTCCGGCAACGGTGAGCCACCACGCGCTCCGGAGAGGGAGATCGGAGGTGAGCAAGGTTCGTCGGCAAGATGAAACGAGATTTGAAAAAAGTCGCCTCGTAAAGGCAGAGAGGAGAGTTAAGAGTCCTTATACGAGACATTTTAGCAGGAAAAAAAACATTTTTTTAAGACTACTAAATTTTCATATCTATTGCCAATAACATCGTTGCCTCTATTATTATATGTTTATGTTTTTTATTGAAGTTTTTTTAATGGAATACACTAGTTAGCTAGTCAGCCTAATTTGGTACTTGGTAGCATCTGTTTGGACGTGGACCGGGCGAATTAGGAGTGTACTTATAACGTCATATTGGTCCAAATCCAATTTGAATGATATCAGGTTGAAATCCACTCTCCAATTTATTTATCTTTATAATTCATTGATCCAATCCAAATTTCTCACTTTTTGTTAGTTAGCAATTTAATTTGTACCAGTTTTTTCGTTTGTAATTAGGTGAACCGATGATCAAATATGTTGTCGAATGATAATCTTTGTAACTAATGTTTCCATTGAAATTACAATTGAATCCAATAAATGATCGAAACAAAACTGTTTTCGGTCTTGACTTACAAAAGCTGTTTTTGTTCTTCCACAAAAACCAATACCAAAGATACATAATCTTCATGGTACAAATTTGTACATGATTCTGATCATGAAATATACGAAGAACCTAGAAATTGATTTTTTTTTTTTGTTTTAATCCCATGTTACCTTTTGGATGCAAAAAAATAAAATAGATTTAATTGCCATGGTACATTCTTAATAGTTGATAGTTTAATACCAAACAATTCTGGTCATTTCCAACTAATAATAGACCCTACTTGGAATAAAAAATCAAACCAAGGGTCAAAGGTCAACCATATTAACGTATCTATTATTATAAACCCTAATTAATACACACAAAAGATTACCACTAGCTCACTATAAAATCTCAAAACCAAACTCCTTTCCTCTCCACAATATATTTATCTTTCAAAACACTTCAAAGCAATGGCAAAGCAAATATTCTACACTCTCTTTCTATTCCTCTTATCAACGACGGATCTCACCACAGCTTCCTCCGCCGCTGCCGCAGGAACTTCCACACGGGCAATAAACTTTATACAAGCCTCTTGCAAAGCCACCACATACCCAACCGTATGCTTCAGCTCTCTCTCCGGTTATGCAAACTCCATCCAAACAAGTCCTCGACATCTAGCCGAAACCGCACTCTCCGTGACCATTACCCAGGCCCAGTCCACGAAAGTCTTCGTCTCACGCTTGGCCCGTTTCAAGGATCTCAAGAAACGAGAGGTCCAAGCCATTAAGGACTGCATCGAGGAGATAAGTGATACCGTTGACCGTTTGACCAAGTCGGTCCAAGAAGTGAAGATGTGTGGCAGTGCTAAGGGCCGTGACCAGTTTTGGTTCCATATGAGCAATGCTCAGACTTGGACCAGCGCTGCTCTGACTAATGCCAACACTTGCTCCGATGGATTCGCTAGACGGATCATGGATGGTCGAATCAAGAACTCGGTCCGTGCACGGATCGCGAATTTGGGCAGAGGAACTAGCAACGCTCTAGCCTTGATCAATGCATTTGCTAAAAAATACTAATGAATACGTTTTTTTTTGTTTTTAATTATGTAATTTGAGTTACGAATGTGTAAAAGCTTAAAAGAATCTTGATTCTTGAATTGTTTCATGAAAATCCGAAGTTTATGGATAAATTTTGATTTTAAGAGCTTACAACTTTTGTATGATTAATATGCGTTTCAGTACATGAGCGATCAGTGATCTAATATTGCGTTAGTTGAGATTTCTAGCGGTTGGACGGTCATTTAGTGTCCGAAAACTTAAAACGTGGGGAATCAAAAAGAAGACTTTTTTTTTTTGGAGGATTGCCACGTCAGCAGGAGAGGCGATCCTGAAAGCGATTGGACGACCTAGGGCTTTCAAGAGGAGTGCCGCCCACGCTAGGGCGCCCGGCCACCATGGAGACGACGGAGAAGGAGCTCCCGACGTTGCGGGAGCAGGAGAGGACGCAGGTACCTGGGGAGATTCGACAAGAGGAAGCGGAGAAGGGGGAGGTGGGGATAAAGGATCTAGGGGTTTTGGCGGAGACGACCAGCAAAGTTGTAGGCGGTGGAGAGACCCTAACGTCGATTCGATTGGGAAATGAACTGCAAGCTGTGCAGATATCGAAATGTTTGGAAGGTGAGAATCAGGCTACGGAGATATCAAGCAAGAAATCTAAGGAAGCGATTGATGGTGGGAGTATTCCTTCTGAGAAAAGTAAATCATGGTCCTCTGTTGTTTCGACAAGGGATGGGATGCAGAAGTATGAGGTTGTGGTCGAAGAAGTAAACGGCATCGAAACAATCCAGGTCCCAGATTATGTATTTGAGAACGCTCCTCCTCTCTGCGAGGATTGCATAGTGGGGAGGTTTATGTCGCAAGCCCCACATGTCGGGATAATTCACATGACGGTGAATAAAATATGGACTTTGGGTGACAAATCTATCAAAATTGATGTGTTTGTAGTTGACGATAAAACAAACAACACTTCGGTAAGAGCAAGAGTGTTGCGCAGAGGAATGTGGAGTATAAAAAATATTCTCATTATAGTATCGAAGTGGAGCCCAATTGAGGAGGAAGCACAACCAGAGGTCACTTCGATTCCAATGTGGGTTACTCTAAGAAATGTCCCTAGATCTATGTTTTCATGGAAGGGACTGAGCTTCCTAACTAGCCCTCTCGGTGTGCCGAAAAGGATACACCCTGAAACTCTGTGGGCTAAAAGCTTCGAGGAAGCCAAAGTATTCGTTGAAGTGAATTTGGAGAAGAAGTTACCGGAAAGTTTCAAGTTCAACTCCAAAACAGGAGTGGACACAGTCGTTTACTATGATTTCCCATGGCTACCTCCAAGGTGTCTGTCCTGTGCGAAGTGGGGACATGAGTCGAAGGATTGCAAAAAAGGCCCAGGCGATTTGAGGATCCTCAAACGCCAACAGCCCCCATCGCAGGTGGTGGTTGAGGTTACATCAGCATCAAGTGCTAGTCAGAGGGTGAAGAGAAAGATCTCTGCATCGAAGGAGACAAGGATTGACAACATTAAGTCAAATCTGGTTTCAAGAGATAAAGACATAACTGAGAGGCAGGAAGAAGGTCTCTCCCCTAAATCGGTAACCTCTGTTTCTGGTGGGAGAGCAGAGAGAGACCCACTAACTTCAGAGATGTGGGAGAAAGTGAAATCTCCGGTCAAAGCAAGGACTATTGAACAAGGTTTGGTGGGAGATTCTATTGTTGATGTATCGCTCTTTGCATCGTTATCGGAGGAAGGTAACATAGTGGGAGAGGACCTGAGGGAGGCCGGGAATAAGGATGGAGATGAATCGGTGGAGGGGAAGGAGGATGAAATAAAAGGAGCCACGATTGGCGTAGGTACGCCCGGAATGGATCAGAGAGGGGCAGGGAGAACTTACCTTCCAAGAGGATCAAAGTCAACACATAAATTTGTAAAGACGACTTCAAACTCTGTTTCTTTGGAATCTACACCAAAGAATTCGAGTAAGAAGAAGAAACGTAAGTCCAAAAAAAACCAAAATTAATGTCCGGGTTTTTTTGGAATGTTAGAGGTTTCAACAAAGAAAGAAAGCATAATGTCGTGAAAAATTGGTGTAGAGAGAATGATTTTCTATTCGGAGGACTGATAGAAACTCGAGTTAAAGAAAGTAAGGCGGAGAGTATTGTTGCTAAGGTGTTCCCGGGATGGTCTTTCGTAAGCAATTATGAGCATCATCGATTGGAAAGAATATGGGTGGTTTGGAGGGACTCAGTACGACTAACTCCGGTGTTTAAAAGTAATCAGCTCATGACATTTCTGGTCAAGCTACAAAACTCGGAGGACGAATTCCTATGCTCCTTTGTGTATGGGTCGAATTTCATGGAAGATAGGAGGGATCTGTGGGAGGAGCTTCGTAGTCATTTTAACTCTCCGATTTTCAGGAGGATGAGATGGATGATAATGGGAGACTTCAATGAGATTATTGCATCGGATGAGCACTCTACCCCTAATCTACCCTCGGGTTCTTTAGCTGGGATGATGGACTTTCAAGAGTTAATACGAGATGGTGCGCTTTGCGACATGGGTTCTCACGGCCCGACACTCACCTGGTGTAACAAGAGAACGGAAGGGCTGGTCTGTAAGAAATTAGACAGAGTTCTAATAAATGATCATTGGCTAGACCTTTCTCCTAGCTCATACTGCGTTTTCGAAGCGGGAGGATGCTTTGATCATCTTTGATGCAGATTTTATGTGGGAGCTGAAAACCCAAGACCAAAGAAGACGTTTAAGTTCTCCAACGTGATTGCTTCGATGCCGCAATTTCACTCTGGTTTGAAAGAATTTTGGGATGCAACTACTCCTTTGTTTCACTCCACTTCAGCACTGTACAGATTCTCAAAGAAACTCAAGAACTTGAAACCGATGATAAGACAAATCTCAAAGGAGGCATTGAGTAATATTTCTCAGCGAGTGAAAGTAGATTTCGATGTGTTGTGTAACAAACAAGAGCAGAACTTGATGTCCCCGTCAGAGGATTCTCAGAGGGAGGAGAAGGAGGCTTTTGAAAAATGGGACAATGCAGCATCTATAGAGGAACGATATTTACACCAAAAGTCGAAAGTGAACTGGATGCTAGTAGGCGACAAGAACACTAAGGTCTACCACAGGGCGGTAAAGATCCGGGAAGTCCGTAATGGCATTCGAGAATTGGAGAGGGAGGGAGTCATGATTAACAACAGAACTGAGATAAAAGATATGGCGGTGAATCATTTTGACTCGTTTCTCAATCATGCTCAAGAGGATTTTCGGGAAACTTCACCTAGCGAGATTGGGGATCTGCTGGGATTTCAATGTTCAATGGAAGAACGGCAAGGTCTGGTTCAGGAAGTAACGAAACAAGAGATCAAAAAAACTCTATTTGCTATGGCAGCAAACAAATCCCCAGGACCGGACGGGTACACGGTTGAGTTCTTTAAGGAAGGATGGCAGATTATTGGTAAGAATTTAGTGATTGGGATCCAATCTTTTTTCATAAAGGGTTTTCTCCCTAAAGGAGTAAACTCTACCATTCTCGCTTTAATTACGAAAAAAGAAGGTGCTATACATATGAAGGACTATAGACCTATAGCTTGTTGCAATGTTATCTACAAGCTAATCTCGAAGATCCTAGCCAACAGACTCAAAAAGATTCTGCCACAATTTATAGCTCCAAATCAGTCGGCTTTTGTTCAAGATCGTCTTCTAATTGAAAATCTACTCCTTGCTTCTGAGTTGGTAGCATATTATCAAAGGCGTTTGATTCGGTTCAATGGAGTTTCTTACTGAACATATTAGAAGCTTTAAACCTTCCAACAGAGTTCATCCATTGGATCAGGCTCTGTATCGCTACTGTCTCTTTCTCGGTGCAGATAAATGGTGAATTGGTAGGGTATTTCGGAAGCTCACGTGGCCTGAGACAAGGATGCTCTCTCTCCCCCTACCTGTTCGTAATATGTATGAATGTGTTGTCCAAAATGCTAGATAAGGCGGCAATTCAAAGGAGGTTTGGGTTCCATCCTAAATGTTCGAATCTTAAGCTAACACATCTCTGCTTCGCTGATGATCTCATGATCTTCTCGGACGAAACAATGCGATCCATTGAGGGTATTTTGAGAGTATTCGATGAGTTCTCGAGGATGTCTGGTCTGAAAATTAGTATCGAGAAATCTACTGTTTTCCTCGCATAGGTTTCGGAATCGGCTCGAGATGCGATGGCTCAAAGATTTGCCTTCGAATTTGGTACGCTACCGGTACGATACCTTGGGCTACCTTTATTAACAAAAAAGATGAGAACTCTAGACTACAAGCCGCTTATTGAAAAGATCAGAGGAAGGATAAGCTCTTGGACATCTCGTAGTTTATCCTTTGCGGGAAGGTTACAACTGTTATCCTCAGTCATTGCAGGCCTCACGAATTTCTGGATGTCAGCATTCAAATTACCTACGAAATGCATCGAGGAAGTCGAAAGCATATGCTCTGCGTTTTTGTGGTCGGGACCTGCCCTTAACCCACGAAGAGCGAAAATTGCCTAGAAGGACGTCTGCAAACCAAAGATAGAAGGAGGGTTAGGACTGCGGAGCCTTCGAGAAGCGAACGAAGTTTGTGTCTTGAAGCTATTATGAAGGACAGTCACAGCCCCAACCTCTCTATGGGTTCGCTGGTCTCGCACTACTCTTATGCGTGGAAAGTCGATTTGGTTAATCTCAGGAAACTCCTCGGGTACGTGGATGTGGAAGCAGATTCTCAAATGTCGATCGCGCGCATCATCGTTCCTTAAGGTCGATATCGGGAATGGACGATCAACGTCATTCTGGTATGATATATGGTCGCCTCTAGGGAAACTGTTATCCATGTGTGGTGCTCGGGGTTTCATAGACATGGGGATACAAGAAGATGCAACAGTGGAGATGGCCATTGATACGCATAGAAGAAGAAGAAGACATCGGGTATCACTGCTAAATCAGGTGGAGACTGAAATCGAAAAGGCCCGACTCAGCTACAGAGAGAATGAGGAAGACATTTTCCTCTGGAAATCGAAGGGTGATAAGTACAAAAATTTCTTCGACACAGCCACCACACGAGAGCAGCTGAGGATGTCCTATCCGCCGGTCTCATGGTCTGCAGGTATCTGGTTTACTCACCATTGCCCGAAATTCGGATTCATGGCGTGGCTAGCATTGTCAAACCGCCTCTCAACAGGTGACAGAATACAGGCCTGGAACACTAACACTTCCCCTACCTGTGTTCTTTGCCAAGACCCATAGGAATCGAGGGATCACTTATTTTTCTCCTGCCCGTACTCGAAAAAGGTGTGGCTGAATCTAGCAGGAGGTATCCTGCAACGAGAGTATTCAACAGACTGGAATATGGTGGTGAACCTTATCTCACGCTCTCAACAGCACAGAGTGAAAGGTTTTTTCATTAGATATCTCTTTCAGATGACGATTCATGCGATTTGGGGGGAAAGGAATGCACGGAGATATGGAATAAAGCCATCATCACCGTCACGATTGATTAAAACCATTGATACTGGAATTAGAAATAAATTCACATCCATACGAACGCTTGGAGATAGACGCTACGAGGAGGGAATGCAAATCTGGTTCGATTTGAGACCCATAAATTGACAAGGAGGAAGAAGCTAAAATCTTATGATTTATTTTGCTGTTTTAGATTAGAATAGAATAGCACTTTACACTTAAAAGCTCGCATCAAATATGTAGAAACGTTTTTTTTTTCGGGTCTGAATAAAATTTAACATTCATGCAAAAAAAACTTAAAACGTGGTGACCGTTGTTGACGCCGACACTCATCGACGTTTGAACCGTTGACTTTTCAGTACAGATCTCACTCAAGAAGTTGTTAATCACGAATATACCCTTTAAATTATTTAAAAATTACGCCTCAACCTAAACCTAATAATCCTGACCATCGCCACCGTATTACGCCATCTCCGCCACTTCTTTTCTCTGTCGCCGCCGCGTTACCGCCGTCGCTTGCTCGGAAGGTAAGTACCGTTTGCGATTTTAAAATGCTTAAAAGTAATCAAATGATTTGATATTCATTTCTTGTAGAATCATTCTCTTCACACAGATAGAAGAAGCGATTCCAATGGCTCTTTCATTCCGAGTTTGTTCGTCTCCCTTAATCTGCAGAGCCACTCTCGCAACCGGCGACAATGGTCGTAACCACCACGCAAACGATGCCGCCTTCATCCGACGAGCCGCCGATTTGGCCGAGATGTCCGCCGGACTTACATCGCCTCACCCTAATTTCGGCTGTGTAATCGCCACTTCCTCCGGAAAAGTAACCGGAGAAGGATATCTATACGCCCAGGGAACTAAACCGGCAGAAGCCCTCGCCGTTGAAGCCGCCGGAGAGTCTTGTAGAGGCTCCACGGCTTATCTGAACATGGAGCCTGGTGATTGTCACGGCGACCACACTGCCGTCTCTGCTCTTGTTCAGGTTTTGCTCCTTGCTCCCAGATTTTGTCCTCGATTTTGGTAGAAAATTTGATGAAAGAGGCTTTGCAATTCGTATAGATTAGGCAGGAATTGGACGAGTTGTTGTTGGAATTAGGCATCCTCTGCAACATCTAAGAGGCTCTGCGATTCGTGAGCTAAGAAGTCATGGGATTGAAGTGAGTGTTCTTGGAGAAGACTTTCAGAGTAATGTTCTCGAGGTATCTCCTTTTTAGCTCTTTCAATAAGTGTTTGTTTACTAATGTGCAAACTTTCACATTCTTGATTATCAGAATATCTTTCTTTGTCACAGGATGCTCGGAAATCTTGCCTCCTTGTGAATGCTCCTCTGATTCATAGAGCTTGTTCTCGTGTTCCGTTCTCTGTTCTTAAGTATGCCATGACTCTTGATGGTAATTATGTCAACCTGCATTTCATATGGATAGATGAAAGATTGCAGCTAATGTTTTTTTTTTGTTTTTCGTTTTATTGACAGGTAAGATTGCAGCAAGTAGTGGACATGCAGCATGGATAAGTAGTAAACTCTCTAGAACCCGAGTGTTTGAGTTACGAGGGAGAAGTGATGCTGTGATAGTTGGAGGGAACACCGTACGCCAAGATGGTATATAATGCACCTTTATAGATGTCTACAACTGACATATATAAGAATATCTGGAAGTTATGTAATTCTTTAACTGCAGATCCTCGATTGACTGCAAGACATGGACATGGTCACACGCCTACTCGGATTGTGATGACTCAGAGTCTTGATCTTCCCGGGAAAGCCAATCTATGGGATGTCTCGGAAGTATCTACCATTGTCGCTACACAAAGGGGTGCAAGAAAGAGTTACCAGAAATTTCTTGCGTCCAAGGGTGTTGAAGTTGTGGAGTTTGACATGTTGAATCCAAGAGAAGTCATGGAATATTTTCATCTCCGTGGATATCTCTCTATTCTATGGGAGTGTGGTGGTACATTAGCTGCATCTGCTATATCATCCGGTGTCATCCACAAGGTGCCCATTTACTATTTCCATTCTTTATATGTAGTCATCTTATGCTACTTGGGAAATATATATATTATTTTGGAATGGACTAAGAATCAACATTGTGGATATCTTCCAATAGAAAAGCAGATAATACAGGTTTTAGTAGGCTGACATAAAACAACTAGTTTGTAATTTCCTCAGATTTGTCTGGCTAAATCTCATTTTCTTGCAGCTTGTGACACTTGTGTTTATAGCTCATTACTTATCAAGGTTTACTTCTGTTTTTCTCTTAACATAATTCATTTTCCAGGTTGTTGCTTTTGTTGCCCCGAAAATCATAGGTGGGAGGCAAGCGCCGTCCCCTGTTGGTGACCTCGGGATGGTAGAGATGACACAAGCATTGAATCTAATCGATGTTTGCTATGAGCAGGTAATATTTCCGCTTTATGACTTAACATTCACAGTGACAAGTTAGAAATGTTCCTGAATTTCGTCTCTTAGTCCCGGGGATTTAACCTAAATCCTTGAAAACTACAGGTTGGTCCTGACATGCTTGTCAGTGGATTTCTTCATCCCATACCAGACCTTTTACCTGTTATCCCTTCGGAGGATGCAACTTTCGAGATCGACCCCAGTGTTAACCCCTTTGAATCTAGTATCATATTCTTCTACAAAGCATGGGACCTTTATGGAAGCTTCTCAAATTTTTCTCCGCATCCAATTGGAATGCCCTATGGCCAAGAGAATGATGATTACAGAACATGGTCCAGTGTGGAGCATTACTATCAGGTATTACAATGTACATGGTATCTTGTTCTTTCAAAATAACATAATCTCTTAATCCATTACCCAAAACCTTTAAGGCAAACAAGTTTGTTGGGGTCGAAAATCCGTTGGCACATGACTGCGTTGAGAAAATAAGAACGGCAAGAAGTCCAGAGGAGGCTGCTCTGATAGGTAGATCAAAGCAGAGACAGCAACCTGAATTGGTATGAATAAAAGTTGAATTGTTCAGTTTCAAGCAATAAAACAGTTGTCACTTGTTTGTTGATCTCTCAAGATTGTTCTTTAGGGAATCAATAATACTGCGCTTTAATGGTTGTTTTAGGTTCGGGACGACTGGGAAGATGTGAAGATAGAAGTAATGTACATGGCTCTGAAATGCAAGTTCTCGACTTATCCTCACTTGAAATCAATGTTGCTTTCGACCGCTGGATCGGTTCTTGTGGAGGCTTCACCGCACGATCTATTATGGGGAGGTGGCCGCGACGGAGAAGGGCTCAACTATCTTGGCCGACTACTTATGCAGCTTCGTTCTGAGTATATTGGCGAATCCTCTGTTTCTGCTGAAAACGCTTCTTTGGCCTGATGGGATGTTGATAGTCTTTCATATTTATTCCAAAAAATTATTAATAAAATTATCAGGTTTCTTCAAAAAATTATTAATAAAATTATCAGTTTTCTTCAATGTTGATGATTGTGATACTGTTTCATCATCTTTAAAGGTAAAGTTAATTAAAAAAAATTTATTTTAAAAAATGTATAATTGATTTCTAATTTTAAAAGCTAAAGTTACTAAACAAAAAATAATTATATTTATCTTAAAATATAAAGATAATAAAATTAATAATAATAAATTACTTTGTAGTTGACAAAAAAAAAAAAAAAGTTGACAAAAAAAAAAAAAAAAAATTACTTTGTATGGAAAAATAAATATATGAGTGTTTAAATAATACAAAATAAATCTCATTCGAATAAGAATATGAAAATTAAATATTTGAAAATATGTGATAAATTTTAATTAAAAACCAAATAATATAATAAAAAATAAGAGAATCAAAATGAATAAATAATTGTTGTACCTTATTAAAAACCAAATAATATTATCAAACTCCTGTTGATAATCATTCAGTACGTGAACCCGTTTGTCGTACCTTAGAAAGAGCTTCGTGAAAGTCTTCTCCATCCGTTGGGCCAAATCGTGCCCACAACTCCTCCTCAAAAACGTCACAAGTGATCACGATATGATCATCTCGGAGAGCCTTTGAAATTGCCTACCACCATTCATTTGCGACGCCATCCAAATGAAAGGATGTGAAGCTGACTTGTTGTTCTGGAGGCATTTCCTGATAATCTTCATCATCTTAAGTGATGAATGTCTTCGATTACTGTCCCCACGATCGCAATCGGATCCGGCTATCACTTGATGCCTATTCTAATTCTGGGAACTGCCGCTGGAACCGACGATGCTGGAGGCTATCAGGAGCCTCTCGGGAAAGTTCTAGCGGAGACGGTTTCTCTCGGCTTAGTTCGATCTCGATCCGAACTCTTCATCACTTCGAAGCTTTGGTGCGCCAACGTTCATGGCGGCGATTGAAGTAAGATTCATGTTCCTTTTGGCTAAGAAACATTTTCAGATGAGATTCAGGAAATATATAAAGAAAAAAATGCACGAGATTGCAGGATGTTTGGAGAACTTGAAATTATCTCATTGTTAGAGACTTTATTATTAGGTTTATGTATAGGAGGGATAGAAATCTGATAGTTAGAATTCTCATATTGAAATAAAAGATTTGACCAAATCTGTTTCTTTTCTTTCTTTTTTTGGTTAGAAACACATTCTGAATCAAGATTATCAATCTTGAATATAGTATCAATAATTCTGGGTTAGAATTAAGTAAACCAGACTTGGTGAATTGTATGAAGCTCATATTAGGCATGGATAAAAATTAAATGCTTCGTGGTTGGTTGACTATATTTGGAGAAACATAGTCTTAGCTTGGAAACTTTGTCTCTCCTTTGACACATCATGTTTTGCACAAATCTTAAGCTTAATTATCTTGATTACTACCTGATTCATTTGCCGGTTAGCTCAAAATCTGGTAAATATAAGTTTCCAATTGAAGAAGATGATTTTCTTCCAATGGATTATGAAGCAGTTTGGTCAGCGAAGATACTAAAATGGTTTTTCCCAGGCCCTGTTGAAATTAACTTATTGCTCCCGAGTCTTTTTCGGGATGGAAGAACACACAAGGCCAGGGAATTCATGGAGGAACAAGCTAGAACCATGGTTTTCATTGTTTCTTATTGCAGTTCCAACTATGTAAAGATGGGAGAACAAGCTAAAACCAAACTAGAAGAGCAAAAGGTTTGTTAGCTGCATTATCTTCATTCAATTTCATTCGCTGTAGTGTTTACCCACACATTTATCTTTGTGATGTCCTCTTTTGGCCAGGACTGGTTTGTTTCACATATGAGCAATGAAAATGGTAAACAAGAACATGTTTGTTCTTCTATGAGTCCTTATATGCTTATTTCATTACAATAATATCTACGTAGTAACTAAGGTTTAGGATTTCTTATCCCTTTCTTGTTGGTGCTTGATATTTAGAAAGAAGAAACAAAGAAAAACATGATGGAACTATCAGATTCTGCTAGAGCAAGGTTGATCAAGCAAAAAAGATGAGATCCAATCTTATGCAGGAAGATGAAGATGATGGAAATGAGCAAGAGTCTGGTTATTTTGGGTTCCACCAACAAAAAGTATACTAATTCAATTATGAAGACTTTACTATTTTTTAGGAAGACTTTACTATTTCTTTTGTTCATTGGGAAGACTTTTTTTTTTAATAGTTTTCTGTTTTTGTTAATTTCAGAAGACTTTCCGAAATAAGTTATATATGTTCCTAAATACGTTTCATTTTCAAGAAATGATCAGTTTTCATCATTTGAATCTTTCTTTATTTCTTTGTGTAGACAAAACAACAACACATTTGTTCTGATGCTTCATTTACGCATGGAAATCAACAGGAAATATCGTTTTCTGTTTTTGTTCATTTCGGAAGACATTCCGAAATACGTTATATATGTTCCTAAATACGTTTCATTTTCAAGAAATGATAAGTTTTCATCATTTGTTCATTTAGGAAGTCTTTCCGAAATACGTTATATATGTTCCTAAATACGATTCATTTTCAAAAAAAAGATCATTTTCATCATTTGTTCATTTCAGAAACGTTATATATGTTCCTAAATACGTTTTATTTTCAAGAAATGATTAGTTTTCATCATTTTTTCGTTTAGGAAGTCTTTCCGAAATGCGTTATATATGTTCCTAAATACGATTTATTTTCAAGAAATGATCATTTTTCATCATTTGTTCATTTAGGAAGTCTTTCCGAACTATGTTATATATGTTTCCTAAATACGATTCATTTTCAAGAAATGATCATTTTTTTAATCATTTGTTCATTTAGGAAGTCTTTCTGAAATACGTTATATATGTTTCTAAATAGAAATCAAGATAATAAAGATGAAGATTGCATAAAACTACAATATTACGAGTACTAACTTAACAATAGAAATTCAAACATAACATAAAAAAGTTACAGAGGGTAGGTCCGAACATAAAATAAAAGAAAACCAAACATAACATGACATCATACGGAGTTTGAAACTAAAGATAGTTATGTGTTGTTGTTTGCCTACTGCTTCATTTTCATACCAAACTGCTTCATTTACGCATGGAAATCAATAGGAAATATCGTTTTCTGTTTTTGTTAATTTCGGAAGACTTTCCGAAATAAGTTATATATGTTCCTAAATACGTTTCATTTTCAAGAAAGGATCAGTTTTTATCATTTGAATCTTTCTTTATTTCTTTGTGTAGACAAAACAACAACACATTTGTTCTGATGCTTCATTTACGCATGTAAATCAACATAAAATATCGTTTTCTGTTTTTGTTCATTTCGGAAGACTTTCCGAAATATGTTATATATGTTCCTAAATACGTTTTATTTTCAAGAAAGGATCAGTTTTCATCATTTGAATCTTTCTTTATTTCTTTGTGTAGACAAAACAACAACATATTTGTTCTGATGCTTCATTTACGCATGGAAATCAACAGGAAATATCGTTTTCTGTTTTTGTTCATTTCGGAAGACTTTCCGAAATACGTTATATATGTTCCTAAATACGATTCATTTTCAAGAAATGATCATTTTTCATCATTTGTTCATTTAGGAAGTCTTTCCGAAATACGTTATATATGTTCCTAAATACGATTCATTTTCAAGAAAGAATCATTTTCATCATTTGTTCATTTAGGAAGTCTTTCCGAAATACATTATATATGTTCCTAAATACGATTCATTTTCAAGATGATCCTTTCATTACCAAGGTTTGCACTTTCATTTTCAAGAAAATATCATATCATTTCTTTCCTAAATACTATATATATATTTAAAACCTTGGTAAATAAAGGATTCTTACAAATTTAGGAAAGTCTTCCTAAATCCTATGTTAATTATTACTTGATTAAATAAAAAATGGATGTGTTTCTAAACGTTTAGGAAGACCTTACTAAATTTTTAGAAAGTTTTTTTTTTAAACCTTATTAAACTTACTAAAATTTTTATGAAAGCTTTCTTGAAAGATTTATGAATGTTAGGAGTTTAGGAAGCCTCTGCAAATTTTAAGAGGTTTACTAAGCTTTCTTAATGTTTTAAAAAGCTTTTTGAACGTTTTAGGAAGTTTTTTCATATATTTAAGTAGCTTTTTTAAACTTTTAGGAATGTCTTCCTAAATGTTAGGGAAATCTTAATGAAAATTATTATTAAGACTTTCTCAAACGGTTTATGAATGATTGCTAAACGTTTAGGAAATTCCATGAGATATAGGTTTACGAGGCGTACTAATGTTTTAAAAACTTTTCTAACGTTTTAAGAAGCGTTCCTAAACATCTAGGATGTTTTTCTAAACTTTTAGGAAGGCTTTCATGAATGTTTATAAAGCTTTCCTGAAATTTTAACAATATAAAGTTTTTATTCCTAAAAATAAAGAATCTATTTCAAAAATAATTAACGTCTGTAGTCTCCGGATTTGGCCTGCTAAGGTTGGGTCCAATCCAACTTTTGTAATCTTAGGCTAGAATCTCAGCTGGTCTCCTGGCTCAATCTCTCTTAGATCAAGATTCAATCATTCGCGTTTTTCAAGGATAATCCTCTCATTGTTTTTTACAGAACTATCTTGATGCATTAAGCAAAACAGAAACAATTATATAACAAAGTGGGGACATGCTGAACTGCACAATCTTATTAAATTAGGCAACGAGTAGTAGTTGTTTTCTCAGAAGTAAGGCTCTCGTTGAGCTGTTGGAAGCTTCAGTTCAGAATATGAATCATATACATTTGTTGCTGACGAGAAGTAAAAGTCCACCATGTCTTTGCTCACATCTTCTAGGTGAGGATCCCACTGCAAGTTTGGAGGAAAACAAACCAGAATTTTTTCAAAAAGTTAAAAATGGAGCATTCGTAACAAAAAGGAGTTGCAAATGTATATGGATTAATGCTGATGTGTTTCAGTATATAGATTATGGCTTATGCACCTTTGGAGCAAAGTCTTTATCCACCAAAAGAGCTTGAATACCCTATCAACAACCAAAAATTTAAATGCATGAAGAATAATGATGATTTCTTAGAGAAATTGGTGATTGACTTTACCTCGCAGAAGTCACCGGAGACCATCTTTGAGACTCCTTAAAGAGATATACGGTACTCACATGTGAGACACGAGATTATCCAATATATTGACAAACTTGTGTTTTCCTACTAACTGCAAGAGTTGGTTCAATAAGTTTTTTTCCGAGTTATTGGTCATTGGCTAAGCTAAAAGGTTTAGCAGGAACAAGAGTTTTGTAAATATCTCCTAACTACCGATCAGAATGGTTTAGACATTTTATGTCATGAAGGCAAGAAAGAACCTGTAGGAAGTTGTGCTTTTCCTTGGCGGTATCTGCATACACACACAAACAAAAGAAATACGAGGACAATCCCACTTACTGTAACAATCCCGCAAAGTAAGAGACGCCATGAGAAAGCATAAACCGTAGGATAAAATTCAAATGAGTCCATCATTGGAAATTTTCTAGTTAAATCTAAAATTCAAATGGAACCCTTAAACCATTACGAATTTAGAATCAAATTTGGGTAATCAAGACATGAACTTGACATATGCAAATTACGGTGATTTACTAATTATCGTAACTGGTCGTAATGCGAGTTACAGTAACTGGTCGAGTTTGCCCAATATGAGGAAGGTCTAGAGGAAGAGGATTTGAGATTTTTGATCGAAGAAGATAAAATACCTCGATTTTGGGCTATGAGAAGCTTCGAGATCAGAGAATGGCGTCGGGAAAGCTTCGAGATCAGAGAATGACATAATATCTAGATCCATGAACAATTTGTCGGCGATCCAAAGATGAGAACGTTTTTCCGGCTAGATGAAGAATGGCGTCGGGAAAGGGATTTTTTTTTTATTTGTATTTGTTCAAGGTTTAATGAGTCTTTTTCTCTTTTAATGAATGCTAGTTTTGAGATTTTTATCCTTGTGTGCTAAATTATTGAACTTTAAGTTTTTTGGTGCTATTTTGTAGAATTGCCCAAAAAAATTTTCAATTAAATTTAAAGACATAATATTAACAATAAAAAGAAAATTTAGAACTGTATCATCATCTTTAAAGGTAAAGTTAATTAAAAAAAATTATTTTTAAAAATGTATAATTGATTCCTAATTTTTAAAGCTAAAGTTACTAAACAAAAAATAATTATATTTATCTTAAAATACAAAGATAATAAAATTAATAATAATAAATTACTTTGTATGGAAAAATAAATATATGAGTGTTTAAATAATACAAAATAAATCTCATTCGAATAAGAATATGAATATGAAAATTAAATGTTTGAAAATATGTGATAAATTTTAATTAAAAACCAAATAATATAATAAAAAATAAGAGAATCAAAATGAATAAATAATTGTTAGGTTTCTCTATAGCTGGTTTTGCGTTGGCGGTCTCCACCTTATATTATTTATTTTCACAGGAGATCTAATTTTATTTTTTTATTTTTTCGTTAATAATTTTTTTCCCACTGGTTATAATATATTTAACTATAAATTCGCGTATACCAGATCCTAATCTAGTTATTAATAACTAAAAATCATAAATCAATGACATGAGCCAAAATTCGAATTGAATTACTTTAATAAATTCAACCATGAGATAATAATATTTTTAATTTATTGTATGAACTGTAATTTAAACTATATAATTATACGAGTCATAATTATGCGAGTTATCAATCTATAATCTAAATATTTTATATTTTATATAGACTAAATTTTACTGTTTTGTCTTTGTTTGAACCACAAAATTCAAATTTAATTTTGAACATCCAGATGCACTTTCATTATATATATATATATATTTCTTTTATTTAGTTATATAAGAATTTGGAACTACAAGTTCCTACATACATGGAAGCAAAATGCATAAAAAGGAAATAATGGAAACTTAAGATACTCTGCTCCTAGAAAGGAGGAAACAAAGCACATCCATTCTTATTTAATTTGCTGCAACAAAAGAAATAAAGAAATAAAAGAATTGGACAAACACTTAATCTTGGTATTTCATGTTTGGTTTCTTTGTTCGGTTTGGTCACTTCATACACTTGGGAATAGGAAGGCCACAATATATGATTAAATTGTCAAGATATACACCATTCTTTTGAAGATCCTGATGAAAGGAACACAAACATGATGGCGATGTTAATTTCGGATTAGGACAGCACTGTTTCTTAAATGCACCAATTTGGGGAAACACTTTATCATTGCATCTTCGAAGCTCAGGAAGATCGCAATTACCGGCAGCGGCAACTTTGAACGGAGTCAGAAATGATGTCAAGAGTATGACAAAGGTGAAGGCGATGGATACAATACCGTAATGTTCTTCATGTTTGATTGATTAGTAGCTAGTGTAAATTTATCGAAATAATTAGTTTTGAAGAAAAAAGTTTCTATGTTTTGTTTTAGGTCTTTAAATAAGAAACTCAAGTGTCTATAAATAAGAGAGAATGCTGATTCTGTTTTTAATTATATTATTTTTTAATTAACCTTGTACTATTTCTTAATTTAGAAATCAATTAAAAAAAAATAGAATTTGACTTGATCAAAAGACCGATTCAACAGGATGTGAGGTGGAGTTCTTGATTTGGTATTTATTGCATAATGTAAAATGCATGCGTCTTGATTCGTTACTCGTTAGGCAACTTGAACGTGTTGGAGCAAACTAATTCTTAAAGGACATAGAAATGAAAATGCTTCGTCCAAAAAAAAAAAAAAATTGAAAAATGCATTACAGAACTTTTGTGATGTATATCGCCCGGTTTCAGAGCAGGGTTAAGCCAGTTCTGGATGTGGGAAGCTCGTACTAAAGATTTTTTTAAGCCCTCCTGTAAGAACTTTAACACAGCTTAGAGCTTGCCGGTCAAGTAACCAGTTTTTGGACGAAAGTGATAATAATGCTCTTGCATCTCCATTATCTAGGCTTTAGGTTGTACCATACATTTATGTGATTTCATATCAAAATGTGATATAGAGGAATAGTCTGATATAAGAATCTCACATATGATTCTCTCTTGTATTCATTCTCTAGATCTATGTACATAAGACAAGTGAGAACAACCCGAATCAAAGAACCAAAGATTGACCAACTCAACTAATAGTTGCTGAGCTATTAACAGAGCTACGATCCACTACAAACAACCTTGGGTAATTAAGATGCTCATGCACTAAACTAACAACAAGGCTTCTCAGTGGCAATTAAAGCTTTATTTGAGTATCCAAAGATATCTTCTAATCGCAAATCAACTTACCTTGAGTCGCAAGGAATTGGAATGCTCAGCAGCGGAGGAGTTGAGGGTTTACCTAAGATTTCTTCTACTTCGTAAGTCGTAACTGTATAATAATACTAACTTTTGTTGAAAACTATCTACATTTGGCTATATATATATATATATATATATATATATATATACTATATTAGGACTCGTATATATGCGGGTTTATAATAAGATATTTTATAACCCGTGAAAAAACTTAAAAATGAAAAATAAAATTAAATCACCCGTGAAAATAAATAACATAAAATTTAGAAACAAAGTTTCCGATAAAATAAATATATATTATGAAAGAAAAATTTGATGGAGCAGATACAATAAATAGCTTTGGAAACGATTATTGGACTTTTGATTTTTGGTATGTAATTGACTTATACTACCAAATTATTTATATATAGGTGAAAAATTATAGTTTTTTTCCTTTTAGGATTAGTAATCCATTGTTTTATTTTCTTAATCTAGATAGAAAAACTAAGAATATTTTTTAGAAAAAAGGCCACAATAATATTTTTGGCACTACCATTTTATAATTAGTAGAATCAGGCATGTTTCATTTTTACATGTTTTTACAGTGCTCATGAATATGAAGGAAACAAATGAAGATTATTATATCATAGGCTACATCAAAAGATGCTAAGATAAGAATGAAAATAGAACCAATAAGTAGACATTTCAAGGACATGGGCTACATCAGAAGAAGATGGTTAATTAGATGTAGAATGTAAATGATTTACTGGTGAAACAGAGAGGAATAGAGTTTTAAAAGTTGTGAGAGAAAACTGCTTAGGAGAGTTGTAGGAAAACTTTACTTGTTACACATTTTTTGTTTTTTTTTTTGAAATATTTTTCATGCCATTATAACATTACAAGTGTGTCCTGACCATATGGGTTGTGACAATACCTTTCAATGGATACATAGTGACTTATAGAATGAGGAAAAACTGTGAAGAAATGTTGCGAAAACTATAGCGTTCTTCCAATGATATCTCTCTGGTAACTTGGTTTGTTGTGCAGATTTTTTGTAAGGTTCTTGAGGAGACTGGACTTTTCAATTCTTGCCAGCACTAGACACAGTGCTGCTACGCCAGAAGTTCATGGTACGGTGTAGGAATACTGATACCAGGAGTGTCTGGAGGCATCTCAGGCAAAACATCGTTTCCTTCAAGATAGTTCATCACTTGTGTCATGCTAGGCCGGTCATCTGGATTGTACTGTGCACAGAGTAGCCCAAGCTTCAGTACCATCTCAATCTCTTTGCAGACGTAATCTCCTTCCAGTCTAGCATCTCGGGCACCGACCAAGTTCCCTCTTTTCGAGCATTGACACACCCAGCTGATGAGATTAAACTCTTCAGGCTTCCCCGGATACTCTATGAACATTCTCCCACAGGAAAACTCAAGTAGTAATGCCCCAAACGAATAAACATCGGCTTTTGTTGTCGGCATCCCTGTGATGATAAGCTCTGGAGCCACATACCCTACGCTTCCAAGCATGGGGTTCCTGTTTGTGCCGAATATAGCCAGGCCAAAGTCTAGCCGACCGTTTAAATCCTCGTCCAAGAGCACGTTTGCTGCTTTTACATCTCTGTGGAGAACGATCTGCTCGTGCAGATAGAGAAGAGCCGAGGCCACTCCCTTGATGATGTGAAACCTTTGTGACCAACTAAGCTTAGGCTTCTCTTCATTAAACAAGAAATCGTCCAGGTTTCCGTAAGGCATATAGTCATAGACCAAGAGTAACTCACCTTTTCTTCTGCAGTATCCTAAGAGCTGCACAAGGTTCTTGTGCCTTAACTTCCCAATACCAACAATCTGAGAAACCAGGTGCTTGGTGTCTTGTTCTGCATCCAAAGAAACTCTCTTGACAGCGATCTGCGCATTGGACGAGAGCTTTCCCCTGTAGACTGCCCCGTTCGCCTCGGTTCCGAGCAACTCGCTCTCTTTGAACCCTTTGGTGGCTTTGTAGAGAGCTTTGTAAGAAAACCTCTGAGGGCTGTAATCTTCCTCCCATTCTTCTCGGACTTCTTCATACTTGCTGTTTGCATACATTGATCTTAATGCTGCTCCCATTTTCAGATTTTCTTGCAGGTTCTCAAGACAATTTTGTGAACTCCATTGTTTGTGTCTGTTGCAACTTTGTCAAGGCGTCTCTTTTTGGTGATTTGTGTGTTGTTGTGGGCAATGAGTTGCATACCACTTTCTTTCAAGGGGGACAAGGTCAACTGTTGTACCAGACCGTCCATTCTTGTTCTTTAATTGTAATTAATCTCTTAAAAAATAGTATTTTAATCATTAAATTCAATTTATATTGCACATTGAACAGGTTCATCTTTTTGATCACCTGGATGAATTCAAAATATTATAATAATTTTTTTTTTCCTGAAGATGAAATCTTTTCTTCTTATTACAGAAGTCAACTTAACTACAAGAAGAAAGGAAACAAAATCTTCAATCAAAAAGATGTATAAGAATCTTCAATCTCTTATGTATACAACATGAATATGGTTTATGGTATAATAACTAATAGAGGAAAGGGAGGATTGAAATAGAAAGTCTCTTTCTTACATAGAGGCTTTGTAAAACGGTACATAGATTAAAGAAACCTTCTCTGTTCTCTAGTTTGGTTGAAGTATCTTCCCATGATTTTCTTCCTCGACAACTGTTGTTGTACAACAAACGCATCAGATTGTTAAATGGTTAAATCAAACTGTTTTAGTTGAAGACTAAAAAGAGGAACTCACTTTCATTCGTGTTGGCTAAAAGGGGAGCTTTGTTGTCTAGTGAACTTGGAGCAGGCACCATGCTTGTGGCTCCACTAAAACTAGCAGCTTCTGAAGAAGCTTTGCGAGGACTGATAGCTTTAGATATCACTCGAGAAAGTGCTCTATCGTCTTCGCCAGGCTCAAACTTCTGGATTATGTATTCCTTCATCGATACGCCTTTGTCCCATACCTGATTGCCACATTTTTGCAAGCAAAAGATGATTGACTGATGCATTTTATCCGAAGCGCAGACACAGATGGAGAGTTAACACATATAAACAAATTATAGTACCTTAGTATTGAAGCCAGAGGGCTGGTTAGTTCCTGCAGTGTTGATTTCCGAAACATCGTTTATCTCTGGTTCTGCCTCTGTTGATTCCGGGAAAGCCATGTCTTGAATCTTCTTAGTTATAGCGTGTGTTGCATCAGAGACTTTAGCATAAGCAGGTGCCAGCTTCTCTGTCACAGTTTCGGTTACCGTCTTGCTTGGACTAATAGGTTCTTGGTTTGTGCAATCCTTCCCTGTCTTCTCTGCCGTTGATTCTGTTACTGGTGTTCTGTCAGAATCAGCAGGCTTCTCTTGTTTGACATCAGACAAAACATTCTTCTCAGAGACCACAGGATTTTCTGTGTTGAAACCCGTACAATCTTTACGTTCTTGCTTAGCGTCGTGTTTGGCTGGGAGAACGGACAAGACATTCGTCTCAGTGATCACAGGGTTTTCCCGGGGACGCTGCCTCGCAGTCTTCTTTAACTCTTCAGGTGCCTTTTTTGATTCATACACTAGAAATACCACACAAGACGATCGATCAGTATAAAGCACTTTCAAAAAAAAAAGTGGGTTGTTTATGCAGCTTTACTCAATTTGATTTACTTGGGGCTCCAAGATATTCAGGATCTTCTTCTTCTTCTTCTCTTTCTCCTTCTCCTTCTTCTCTGACTTTAAGGTCTTTCAACTTGTCACGCGGTGAAAGTGTCTTGTAACCTCCTGCTTCTCTAACTTCATGGTCTTCGGATCTGCCAAATGGAGACATGGTTGCATCGCCTTCTTCATCATGTCTCTTCTTGGTGCTGAGACTGTGCTGAAGTTTTTTTGCCTTGTCTTTCATTTTAGAGAACAAAGATTTCTTATGGTGGGAATGTTCTCCCTGAAGCTCATAATTTTCCTTTCTTGGTGAAACAGTAGGCGACAACTTTGAAGCTTCACCAGCTGAAAAAAAAATCAAAGTATGAAAGAAAGTACAGATCTCAAAACCAAGATTATGCGTTCAAGAGCACCAAATCAGATTAATCGGATCATTTCTTGAAGAGACTTACATTGTTGACGCTGGCCAAGTTTTGAGAAGCTAGGATTTCCTGAATGATCAACATGTGTTTTTAAGTTTTCGAGCTCAGCTACTGGATCAAGATGAGACGACATTTGATAAAAACAAAACAAAAACAAAAGTCTTGTAGATTTTCTGTTTGGAACTTTGATTCTTAGACAATAACATATAACAGAATAAAAGGTGTGCATGTCCACGAGTCTTGTCTCTCCGAGGCTCTTGGACATACCATAAGAAACTTGCTTAAAAATAGCCATGGCCTCTAATTGAAGAAGCATTGAAAAAGAAGACAAAGTCTTTGCCTTAGATATTTGACGTTTTGAGCTGATTAAGAGGACTCACATTTATAGAAATTTGCTAATGAAAAAATGTGAACTTGTATGACCAAAAACATTTGCCACTAATGTGAGAAAGAAAAAGAACACACCTGAAATCTAGTTGAAATTCAACTTAAGTAGCTCTAAGTCAGTTCTAAGCACATACAACTTCAATGAATGTGAAATACAGAGACAAGTCTGCGTAGCAAAATCATGACATGCTATAAAAATCTCAAAAATATGTGTTTTTTTCTTGTCTCCATGAAAATACTTAGTCTCTAATCGTTTGTGGATTTGGATGCATCATCCAAATGGTTTCTAATTTCGATTTCACATCTAGATGTAACTTTAACTTTGTTCGTTTGTAATAGCATATATATGCTAATAACAAAATGACTAAAAACATGTTTTGTTGACAGTTTTTTAAAGAGAAAATTGCCTTAATCATATTGCACAAATCAAATCATATTGCCATACATAATAAACTCATTTGTAGTTTTGGACTTTTGGTGATGATTTAGCTCTCGGTAGTTTTGCCTCATCTCACTAGACGCGCGTGCTGTTTGCAACTGAAGAAAACGTCATGCTTTCTTCTTGCAAATACCAAAAACGGAACGTAGTCTTATAAGAAAATCTTAAAATAAAACCCAAAGATACATGCTTTTGCCGAAAGCCAAAATCTTCGCTTCTTCTCTCTAAAACCTTATCTTTGCTCTCTCTTCTCTGCCATGGCCGCCTTCTCCGTCAACGGGCAGCTTATCCCGGCGGCGAAAATCTCTACCACTCCTTCTTCTATCTCTTCCCGTCGGAAATCTCTATCTCATTCCTCGTCTCGCCTTCTCCGTATCTCCTCACCGTCTCCTCGCGTCTCATCCATAAAATGCAGCAGTAGCTTACCTACCCGAGATACGGAACCCTCTTCCAAAGATATTCTCCTTAAAAGCCTGGCGAAACCTCTAGCCGTAGCCTCCGTCTCCTCCGCTGCGTCCTTCTTTCTATTCCGAATCTCGAATCTTCCATCGTTTCTGATCGGCGGCGGAGGAGGCGACGGGAATTTCGGCGGATTTGGTGGGGGTGGCGGTGGGGGCGGCGGTGGTGACGGAAATGATGGTGGATTTTGGGAGAGATTGTTTTGTCCGGCGCTTGCAGTTGCTGATGAGGAACCGTCACCGGATTGGGATTCTCACGGGCTACCGGCGAACATCGTGGTGCAATTGAACAAGCTCAGTGGCTTCAAGAAGTATAAGGTCTCCGACATTATGTTCTTTGACCGGAGGAGACAAAGCACCATCGGCACCGAAGATTCCTTCTTCGAGATGGTATCGATCCGGCCAGGAGGAGTCTACACCAAAGCCCAATTGCAGAAGGAGCTAGAAACCCTAGCTACTTGCGGGATGTTCGAGAAAGTCGACTTGGAAGGGAAAACGAAACCTGACGGAACCCTAGGTGTCACGATCTCCTTCGCAGAGAGCACATGGCAATCCGCCGACAGGTTCCGATGCATCAACGTGGGGCTAATGGTGCAGTCGAAGCCGATTGAGATGGACTCAGACATGACGGATAAAGAGAAGCTCGAGTATTACAGGAGCCTGGAGAAGGATTACAAGCGGAGGATCGATAGGGCAAGGCCGTGTTTGTTGCCAGCACCTGTTTACGGCGAGGTGATGCAGATGCTGAGGGATCAAGGGAAAGTCAGTGCGAGGCTGTTGCAGAAGATTAGGGACCGTGTTCAGAAATGGTACCATGACGAAGGGTATGCCTGTGCTCAGGTTGTGAATTTCGGGAATTTGAACACCAAGGAGGTTGTTTGTGAAGTTGTGGAAGGAGACATCACTCAGCTGGTTATTCAGTTTCAAGATAAGCTTGGTAATGTGGTTGAAGGTAACACTCAAGTTCCTGTTGTGCGCAGGGAATTGCCTAAGCAGGTATGTGTCTCGAGTTCTGCTATGTCAGATTTTAGTTGGTTATTGATTCTGGCAGTAGCTTTGATGGTCTCATAGGTATGGGATAATGATGAAACTAATGTTTATAAACTGATAGATCAGGAAAAAGTTCAGACTTTCAACTCGAACTTGGCTTTAAATCTAATAATGGATCTAAAAGGTTTCATAACTTCAATGGACACTACGTAGTTTCAGTGTTAACTTGTCTTTTTGGCTTTTACAAATCTCCATATTCCAGGAATGTTATGATTTATCTCGTTTGTTATGTTCGTTTTGGTTATAGTATATATTTTTCTCGACAGCTCCGCCAAGGCTATGTTTTCAACATTGAAGCTGGGAAACAAGCTCTCAGGAACATCAACTCATTAGGGCTGTTCTCTAACATTGAAGTTAATCCACGCCCAGACGAGAAAAACGAAGGCGGCATCATTGTTGAGATCAAACTGAAAGAGCTAGAACAGAAGTCAGCTGAAGTCAGTACTGAATGGAGTATTGTTCCTGGGCGTGGAGGAGCTCCCACACTGGTATGAAACCTTCCTTACTGGAATAAGTACAGATTTGAAATTTTTAAAAATTTCAATTGATTTTGCTTTGTCGTTGTTTATATGCATCAGGCTTCATTCCAGCCAGGTGGGTCTGTTACTTTCGAACATCGGAACCTCCAAGGTCTTAATAGGTCTCTCATGGGTTCAGTGACCACTAGCAACTTCTTGAATCCTCAGGTACATTTAGTAAGCTTACATATTTGATACATCTCTCATTCAACTTGTCTATTTGATACCGTCCATCTATCACTGCTTCTATGTGCAGGATGATCTTTCGTTTAAGCTCGAGTATGTACACCCATACCTGGATGGTGTTTACAATCCACGTAACCGTACATTCAAAACGAGCTGCTTCAACAGCCGCAAACTTAGCCCAGTATTCACTGGAGGACCAGGTGTTGAGGAAGTGCCACCAATTTGGGTTGATCGAGCTGGTCTGAAAGCTAACATAACTGAGGTAAGCTTGCCAATACTCAGTGCCATAGTCGGCTTGTTTTGTCCTACAAACACTTAAATTTAACCATATTTTCATGCAGAACTTCACCCGTCAGAGTAAGTTTACATATGGGCTTGTGATGGAGGAGATAACAACACGAGATGAAAGCAGTCACATCGCTGCAAATGGTCAGAGACTATTACCTAGCGGTGGAATCAGTGCTGATGGACCTCCAACAACTCTCAGTGGTACCGGTATTGATCGAATGGCTTTTCTACAAGCCAACATCACCCGTGACAACACCAAATTCGTTAATGGTGCCGTTGTTGGGGAGAGGAATGTCTTCCAGGTTTGTTTACCCAATGATAAAACGTGATTATAATTATGAGTCATATGTATACTCCATCAGCTTTACACTCTGTATTTGCAAATCGCAGGTGGATCAAGGCCTAGGTATCGGAAGCAAATTCCCCTTCTTCAACCGACACCAACTAACCCTGACAAGATTCATTCAGCTGCAGCAAGTAGAAGAAGGCGCTGGCAAGCCACCGCCACCGGTTCTAGTTCTCCATGGGCATTACGGTGGCTGTGTTGGTGACCTTCCAAGCTATGATGCTTTTGTCCTTGGTGGTCCTTACTCTGTTCGTGGCTACAACATGGGTGAGCTCGGTGCAGCTAGAAACATTCTCGAGGTAAACAAGAAACGAACAAAAGAAAACATTCTTTCTCCCAAGTCCGAATAAAAAAAAATTGTGTTGTCTGATATGTTTCATGGATTGCAGCTTGGTGCTGAGATCAGAATACCTGTGAAGAACACGCATGTCTACGCCTTTGCTGAGCACGGGAACGATTTGGGAAGCTCCAAGGACGTAAAGGGAAACCCTACAGCGGTCTACAGGAGAATGGGACAGGGTTCATCGTATGGTGTAGGTGTGAAGCTGGGTTTGGTACGAGCTGAGTATGCTGTAGATCACAACAACGGAACTGGCGCTCTGTTCTTCCGGTTCGGAGAGAGGTATTAAGGTAATGAGAAGTAAGATCATGTAACCCAACTTAGGCTTCTGCAATTTGTTCAAGCCCTTCTGCAAATTTTTCCTCTTTTTTTTTCCTTCAAAATAATTGCTTAATGTTAGTGTTTTGCTTGCGTTGTTGAGTTATGCTGAGAATCGGGAAAGAGTTTCTTCTTCGTAAACTTCACTGTTTAAAGTTTCAAGGGAGAGACTACGTTGAGCTTCTTTACGATTCATGATTCCTGACTCTTTGAGTGAGATTTGGGTTGTTTATTTTTGTTAAAGGGTAAACGTCCTATTTCCGCCCTGGAAAACTATTACCTAGTAACAGGTCCATACGAAGTTTCACCCTCGTCTTTAGTCCCCTTAGTTTAAAAGTTACAAGCTTATTTTCCCCGATTTAAAGGATCGAAACATGTTTACAAACCTCCAAACTTTAGCACTTAGAAAAATCTGAGCCAAAATTTGACAAAGCAGTTTCCTAATTGTCAAACTTTGGGATTGAATACGACATTTCCAAATATATAAGACTATTTCAACGTTTATGAAAAACTGAAACTTTCACGAAAGATCGTATGAAAAGTTGACAAATGAGGAGGGGATTAAATTTGATCAAATGTCAAAAACAAAATATCCACAAAGTCAAGTGTCAAGGCTTCCGAAACTTGAAAGGTGACACAAGGAAACAAAACATATCTTCAATCTTGTTCATATTTTCCTTGGAATCACCTCCATCTGTTGAGATGGTAGATGCAATCACAGGTTTCGTCGTGGGAAAGATGGGCAACTATCTCATCGAAGAAGCGTCGATGTCGATGGGAATCAAAGACGAACTAGAGGAGCTGAAGACGGAGTTGACGTGCATCCAAGGTTATCTCAAAGATGTTGAAGCTCGAGAAACAGAAGATGAAGTTTCAAAAGAATGGACAAAACTGGTTTTAGACATAGCTTATGATGTTGAAGATGTTTTGGACAGCTATAACCTGAAAGCCGAAGAAAGATCACAAAGTTAGTGATAGGAGAGAAGATGGATGAGTACAACATAGTTAGTGATATCAGAACCCTCAAGAGAAGAATCTTGGATGTTACTCGCAAGCGGGAGACTTATGGCATAAGCAACTTCAATGAGCCTCGAACAAGTGAGAATACTTCAAGTTTAAGGAAGGTGAGGCAGCTTCGACGTGCTCGATCTGTTGATCAAGAAGAGCTTGTCGTTGGTTTGGAAGATGATGCAAAGATTCTTTTGGCAAAGATTCTTGATGACGATGGGGATCAGAATAGATATATGATCTCCATTTTTGGAATGGGAGGTCTAGGAAAGACTGCTCTAGCCAGGAAGCTTTATAACTCTGACGATGTGAAGACAAGATTTGATTACCGCGCGTGGACGTCTGTTTCCCAAGAATATAAGACTAGAGAGATGCTTCTGAGGATCATAAGATCTTTAGGAGTAGCTTCTGGGGAAGAGTTGGATAAGATCAAGATTCTTGCGGAGGAGGAGTTAGAAGTTTACCTTTACGGTCTTCTAGAAGGAAAAAGATATCTGGTTGTAGTAGATGATATTTGGGAGAGGGAAGCGTGGGAGAGTCTGAAGAGAGCGTTACCCTGCAACCATAAAGGAAATAGAGTTATCATCACTACGCGTATCAGAGCTGTTGCTGAAGGCGTGGACCAAAGAGTCTATGCGCATAAGTTAAGGTTCTTGACATTTAAAGAAAGCTGGAAATTGTTTGAGCAGAAAGCATTCAGGAATATGCAATGGGTCGATGAAGATCTACGGAATATCGGAAAAGAAATGATTCAAAAATGCCATGGATTACCGCTTGCTATAGTCGTTCTTGCTGGTCTTATGTCTAGGAAGAGGCCAAACGAGTGGAATGATGTGTGTGCCAGTTTCTGGCGACGCCTAAAGGATGACTCAATTCACGTTTCCACTGTATTTGATTTAAGCTTCAAGGAGCTGCGACACGAGTTAAAACTATGCTTTCTTTACCTTAGCGTCTTCCCAGAGGACTATGAGATCGATATAGAGAAGTTGATACACTTACTTGTAGCAGAAGGGTTTATTCAAGAGGATGAAGAGATGATGATGGAAGATGTGGCTCGGAATTATATCGAAGAGTTGATAGACAGAAGCCTAGTGGAAGCAGTGAGAAGACAAAGAGGAAAAGTGATGTCTTGTAGAATCCATGATCTTCTGAGAGACGTGGCCATCAAGAAAGCAAAAGAGCTCAACTTTGTACATGTTTACAAAGACCAGCATTCTTCTCCTACTTGCAGAAGGGAAGTCGTTCATCATCGTATGGACCCTTACTCGTGCGAGATACGTGTGAACAAACGGATGCGATCCTTGTTGTTCTTCGGAGAAAGAAATGGAACAATGTCCGTTACCTTTAATTTGAAGCTACTTAGAGTGCTTCATCTTGGAGGGCTTCATTTACCAGATGTGATCGGAGAGTTAATCCACTTGAGATACCTTGGGATCGCTGATACTTTTATCAGCAATTTGCCAGTTTTTATCTCCAACCTAGGGTTTTTGCAGACACTAGATGCCTCACGCAATGACTCGTGAGGTCTATCTCCTCCTAGAGCTGGAGCAAACTGAAACATGAGTTGCTTATAAATCTCCGGGACTTGGAAATCTACGACTCCATGTGGGTAGATCAGAAAAGAGTTCCTTTGGACTTGGCTTCCTTCTCTAAACTGACAAAACTTCGTGTCCTCACGCTCAAGGTACCCACCTTCAAGTTATCGTCGGAATCGGAAGAAGGAGTTCGATTACAAACCCTAGTCGAGTTGACACTAAGGAGTCTTCCCAAAGACATGGATTTGATATTTCCCAGTCTTGAGTCTCTAACGCTTATTGGATTACATCTCGAAGAAGACCCAATGCCTGCGTTAAAGAAACTGCAGAGACTGGAAAATGTAGTCTTGGATTCTTGTTATTACTCAGGAGAAAAGATGAGGATCAGCGAACAAGGTTTTGGTCGGCTAAGGAAACTTGCGTTTTACATCGACGTATTAGATGAGTTGCAAATCGAAGAAGAGGCCATGCCCAGTTTAATAGAGCTTAAACTGAGAACCAGAGGACGACAAATGAAGCTGATGATCCCAGATCGATTGCGGGCGTTTCTCGATCCTCTATACACCATAAGTTAACTTGTACCACAAGGTAATATATTAAATCTCCCCCTTGTGTATAGACGCTAATTAGAAGATGTGATAAGTGATCCATTTGCAATATGGAGAGAATAATCACTACAAGAAAACACCTGATTACCAACAAATTTTTACATTGAATTTTGGTTGTCATAACTTTACATCGATATTACGACGCAAATTTGTTTCGATGTAAATTTGTCGTAAATTATTGTTGTCGTAATTGGACGTCAAAAGTACGACGATATTACGACGATCCAAACAATCGTCGTAATATCGTCGTCGTAATATCGTCGTAACACTTACATCGATGTTTTGACGACTTAATATCGATGTACATTACGACGAGATTACGTCGAATGCATCTAGGTAGGTGGGTACGTTTTAAAAGGGTCACCTAATTTTTTACATCTGATTGAGTCGTCGTAATTCCGTCGTATAAACGATGTAAAATCGATGTAAATTTATTTTCGATGTAAATTTTGGATGTAAATCCGTTGGTAATTCCGAAAAATTTCTATAAATACAGCCAACTTTGAACGATAGTTATCAAAAACAAAAACAATCTCTTCTGTTCTAAAAAAAAAAAAAAACTTCAAATTTTTTTTTTATAAAATGTCGATTTACGATCTACGACGATGGATGTATACGCAAAAGGATTCGGAGGGATCGTTGACGCAAGAATTCAAAAACGGGCTTGAAATACTCATGTATCAGGCCGAAAATATGCAAACAACCCTCGAAAGCGGTAAGATGTTCTGTCCTTATCATAAATGCAAGAATACGAGATATACGCAAATTGAGACGGTGTGGAAGCATTTACTAAATAGAGGGTTTATGCCGCAATATTATGTTTGGTATCAACATGGAGAGGGTTTTGAAAAGAGTACTACTAATCAAGCTGATTGTAGTAGTAATCAAGGTCATGTAGATTATGATCAGGGTAGTATTTATCATCATGGTCATGATCAAGATCATGATAGGATGCATGAAATGGTCAATGATGCATTTCATGAAACAAATGTTGATAATAGTGTTGAGGAACCCAATGTAGATGCGAAGCG
>PKML01071265.1:111583-127473 GCA_002933935.1 Eutrema yunnanense | reverse complement strand
GTCAAGATCTAAATTAACAACCGTGACAAATGTTACGATCTCGTGAGTTATAATTTTGCCTACGTGTCACGCCACGTTGAAAGATTCAGCTTTATCTCTATAATATTATTTAAGAAGACATTTTTAAAAATGAACTTTGTTTTATAAGTTATTACATGAAATGTCATTACAAATAACAAAAAATAATTGAAATAGGAAAGGATATAATAGTCTTTTAAAATTATTGATTAAAATATGGAAAGTATATATATTTTGCATTAAAGAGGTTATTTATTATTTAATTTCTTAATTATTTTTAATACTATATATTTTAAAATAATAATCAATTCATATTCACAATCTTGCTATTACAAATGAATTCAAACAAAATATATATTCAAAATCTTGCTAAATTTTTCACTATAATTTATTATATTTTATTTGAATATATATCAAAACAAAAGCTCAAAAATATTTTACTAATTTTATAAAAAGTTAGATACAAGAAAACTATATTTTATTTAAGAGTTCGTAGACTAATCACAAAAACTAGAATCATTAACGGTGCATGTTAGAGTTATGTTTTCAAGATTATAAGTTTTTTGCGGGTTAACCCGAATAATGTTTTAGTTCACTGCAAAACGGGTTAAATAGACAAATTATTATAAATTGCCATATTTATCTATAATCATTAGTTAGATGTATTTTAAAATTCAGATAAAAGTAATTTTATTAAATTTCAAAACAATTTTTTTAAAAAAAAATACTCCGCGCTATAATTATCGCGGGTTAAATCCTTGTATAATAAGATTTACGCAGTTTTCTTAAAACCTAGCTTTTGTTGGAATGTCACAATGGAAGGTTTTAGGTTATAAAGAAAGAAATAAGGAAAAATTAACGGTCATGCAACATAATACTTATATTTTTTTTCTTTTTTTTTTAATTAACAGGAGGTTATGGACCGAGGCTCGTACATCTCTAGGCTCGGGATTAGAGCATTTTAAATTGTTCCGTTCCAAGCGTCACTTGATCATGTGATCTCAAAATTTCGCCTAGGATACCTTTACCAGTCGAGATGGCACACTTGGTGATAATACTTATTTGTATACCAACCATAAATATTCAAGAGTCAACTGGTTGAAAAACCAAGATAGACACCGAAATTAAGAAATTGACAAAGTGGGTAATGTTACTGTTTTGGTTGTTATAGTCAGACACAAAGATTACGAAAATATCCTTTTAACAATGCCAACTCATCTTATTCATTTTTCTCTCTCAGGTTTCTCTTTTATGTTTCTTTCTCATTATATATCTCTCCTCTTCTTCCTTTTTTTGTGCAACAACACGTGAAAATCAATGGTAATGATTTTGATTCATCACATAATTGGAAAAATCATCCATGATTCGATAAAAATCTAACGAAAATCTGGTAAGAAACGACAAAGATCCGGTGAAATTTATGAAGTTCACAAGGTCAAATGTATATACATTATAGTAACGAGTTACCTATTCTTGTAACAAGTTAACAATTATTGTATCATATATAAACATACCTTTACTTTTTTTGTTTAGCACGTTAACTCAATTATTATAGTAACGAGTTACTTGTTATAGTAACAAGTTAACAATTATTATATCATCTATAAACATGTGTATTTAACTATACCTTTTGTTTTAGTGCGTTAACACAATTATTTGCTAGGTAACTTTGAGATTGTATGAAAAAGAATAGGGGAGGTATGAACAAGAAAACCAACATGTCTTATGCATATACATTATAGTAACAGTTTACATGTTTTGTAACGAGTTAACAATTATTCTATCGTACATAAGCACGTAAATTTACATCTAACATTTTTTTACACGGTAAGAAGTATGCTAGATTGATAACAATAATGAGTTGTATAAATTGTTGTGTGTTGTTTAGCGTGCTAAAAACAAATATAACTCGTAGATGATTGTGATGATGAGTTTTACCTTGTTCTTGACCAAAGTACTGATAAACGTGTCCACCATCAAACCCATGTTCATTTGGCCAAAACCCATTTGCAATTTTAGATCTTGAAGTTTTTTTTAAATTCAAATCAGCGGTTAGAGGATGTTGAGAAAGAGAGTCGGCAGGTTTGATTCCAATTCCGGTGGCAGAGATTATTGACGGCTCAGCATGGTGAAACAACCATTGTAGAGTCTCGCCACAGGATTTGTGATCTAATTCTCTAGTCAATTGAAAAATCCTCGTTGCACGGAGTGGTGGAAACCTAACTTTTTGACCTCGTCCTTCGACTTTAAGGTGTCAATCTTTGTTCGAATTTTTTTAAATATGTTGTTCCTCTAACTTTCCATAGTGTTGAATCGGAGAAAATAATATAATAGAGGAAAGAGACGAAAGAAAGAAAAAGGAAGGAAAGAGAATAAATTTATCAGGTGTACATACCTAGAAGGTAAAAGTAAGAATATATTAAAGAAATTGTAGCAGTAAAATATACGGTATTTAGTTATATTACTAATTTAGATTTGTTTCATAGCCATCGACTGCAATTTCTCAATATTCAATCATATACACCAACCTTATCTCTCTTTGACATATTAAATGATTTAAATGTCAAAAGAGAACATGTCATAACATGGCAAAAAGCCAAAAGCCAAAAGCCAAAAACCACCATGACTCTGTAATTCAATGAAAGGTTATTTCTTTTAAAAAATTGGCATTTTAGGAACACTTAAATTATATTATATAACACGGTCTCCTCTAGAATAGTGTGCTCCAATCCTAATGAGATTTTAATAATAATATTGATCACTTTTACATAGATGTTTGCATTAAGATACGAAAGGAAAAGCAGAGAGAAGGGTTAAGCAATGGAGAAAAGAGCAGAGAAGAGAAGGATAGTGTTGGTTCCATTTCCAGCACAAGGACATATAACTCCTATGATGCAACTCGGAAAAGCCCTTAACTTGAAAGGCTTCTCAATTACAGTTGCTCAGGGAGAATGCAATCAAGTAAGTTCTTCTCAACACTTCCCTGGCTTTCAATTTGTCACCATACCAGAAAGCGTGCCGGTGTCTCAACACGAGAGCCTCGGACTAGTCGAGTTTCTGATGAAGCTCAACAAAACCAGCGAGGCAAGCTTCACGAACTGTATAGCTCAGTTGTTGCTACAACAAAGCAATGATATCGTCTGTATCATCTACGACGAGCTCATGTACTTCTCTGAAGCTGCAGCTAAGGAGTTCAAGATCCCCAGTGTCATATTCAGCACTGGCAGTGCTACAAATCATGCTTGCGGCTGTGTTTTGAGCAAACTCAATGCCGAGAAGTTCTTGATCGACATTGAAGGTACCCATTACTAGCTTATTACCCATTCTACAAACCGTCCTCTTCCTCAACAGAGGATTTTTTTTTTTTTTTTACTTTTCAGATCCTGAAATGCAATACAAGGTGGTGGAAAATTTACATCCATTAAGATACAAAAACCTACCGATTTCCGGAATGGGGAGACTGGATCGATTTTTGGAGATATGTAGGGAAGTATTTAACAAGAGAACAGCTTCCGCTGTTATCATCAACACGACAAGCTGTCTAGAGAGCTCGTCTCTGTCATGGTTAAAAATTGAACTCATAATTCCAGTATATTCATTAGGCCCTCTTCACATTACAGCTTCAGAAAATTCTAGTTTACTGGAAGAGGACAGGAGCTGCATTGAATGGCTGAACAAGCAGAAACCTAGGTCAGTCATATACATAAGCTTGGGAAGCATAGCTCATATGGAAACCAAGGAAGTCTTGGAGATGTCTTGGGGATTGTGTGATAGCAACCAACCTTTCTTATGGGTCATCCGATCTGGCTATGAGTCATTGCCAGAAGAACTGAGCAAGATGGTCTCAGAAAGAGGATACATTGTGAAATGGGCACCGCAGATAGAAGTACTTGGACATCCTGCAGTGGGAGGCTTCTGGAGCCACTGCGGATGGAACTCAACACTCGAGAGCATTGTGGAAGGGGTCCCAATGATTTGCAGGCCTTTTAACGGGGAGCAGAAGTTGAACGCAATGTATATAGAAAGTGTTTGGAGAATAGGGATTCAGCTTCAAGGTGAAGTAGAAAGAGGAGGGGTCGAGAGAGCTGTGAAGAGGTTGATCGAGGATCAAGAAGGTGCAGGCATGAGGGAGAGAGCCCTTGTTTTTAAAGAGAATCTCAAAGCTTCTGTCAGAAGTGGAGGCTCCTCATACAATGCATTGGATGAGCTTGTCAAGTACTTGGAGACAGAGTGAGGAAATTGAATTTCATGTATTAATACAGATTATTGACTTGTATTGATCTTGCAAAATTTACAAAATTTACCGAGTGAAGAAGTTGTTTTATTCAAAGTAATAGCAATTTATACGTTGTGGAGAGAAAGAAATGATCGTTGTCATGGCTCCCCTCACAAAATCGGCTCTCAAGTTGATAAAGATCATTGATAAAGGAGTTAGGAATCGTTTCAGCTCCATTCGAATGCTAGGATCGATGTGCGATATAAAAAAGGTATGCAATTGTGGTTTGCATCAAGACCGGAGAATTGAAGAGTGGATGCGTTGTCGGCGGCGATGATGGTGTTCGAAGAGGATCACCTTCAAAATTATTTCTTAAAGTTGTTCATTATTTATAAACTTGCATATAAAATGTAGAAAACGTTATTTTTTTTTGGGTTTGAATATAATTTAATATTCATCCTAAAAAAACAAAAGTAATAGCAATTCAAATCAAATACGAGTATCTCTTTTGGCAGTTTGCTCAAGATAGAATTTCTGACAGAAGCGTCTTTGCTTTTGTCTTGTTACTCTCTAACAAGATAAAGAGATGTAACCACCTCAATCATACTCACATACAACATCCACCACATGCCTCACATGTGTCCACAAGCCTGAAGATGCTACTTTTAATAAAACTCATAGATCGGTCACCGCAAAAACAAAAACAAAAAATTGGAGGAACAAAGTAACCCAAACTCGTTAAGCACGAAGCTGAGGAGATTATTTCTTACTCGTTCTTGGAAATGGAGGAAAAGCCAGCGAGGAGAAGGATAGTGTTGGTTCCAGTTCCAGCACAAGGGCATATATCTCCAATGATGCAGCTTGCGAAAGCTCTTCACTTGAAGGGTTTCTCAATTACGGTTGCTCAGACCAAGTTCAATTACTTTAGCCCTTCGGATGACTTCACTGATTTTCAGTTTGTCACCATTCCAGAAAGCTTGCCGGAAACTGATTTCAAGAACCTCTGGCCAATACGGTTACAGCTTAAGCTCAACAAAGAGTGCCAGGAGAGCTTCAAGGACTGTTTGGGTCAGTTGCTGCTGCAACAAAGTAACAAGATCGCATGTGTCATCTACGACGAGTTCATGTACTTTGCTGAAGCTGCAGCCAAAGAGTTTAACCTTCCAAACGTTATATTCAGCACCACAAGTGCCACGGCTTTCGTTTGCCGCTCTGTATTCCACAAACTCTATGCAACCAATGTTCTTGCTCCCTTGAACGGTACACTAGTATCCTCTGTTTCCGGTTTTCGCTAGTGTTCATAATCTTGTAACAGCATGGTTTTTTGACCTTTTTCGCAGAACCCGAAGGACAAAACGAAGAGCTAGTGCCAGAGTTTCATCCCCTGAGATACAAAGACTTTCCGGTTTCACGTTGGGGATCATTAGAGAGCATAGTGGAGATGTATAGGAATACAGTTGACAAACGGACAGCTTCCTCTGTTATAATCAACACGGCGAGCTGTCTAGAGAGCTCATCTCTGTCGTGGTTGCAACAACAACTAGGAATTCCAGTTTATCCTATAGGCCCTCTTCACATGGTGGCCTCAGCTCCTACGAGTCTGCTTGAAGAGAACAAGAGCTGTATCGAATGGCTGAACAAACAAAATCAAGATTCTGTGATATTCTTGAGCTTGGGAAGCTTAGCTTTGATGGAAATCAACGAGGTGATGGAAACTGCTTCGGGATTGGATAGTAGCAACCAACACTTCTTGTGGGTGATTAGGCCAGGGTCAGTACGTGGTTCGGAATGGATAGAGTACTTGCCAGAGGAGTTTAGCAAGATTGTCTCGGATCGAGGTTACATTGTGAAATGGGCTCCGCAGAAGGAAGTACTTGCACATCCTGCAGTAGGAGGGTTTTGGAGCCATTGTGGATGGAACTCGACGCTAGAGAGCATCAGTGAAGGAGTTCCGATGATCTGCAGGCCATTTTCCGGCGATCAAAAGGTGAACGCGAGGTATTTGGAGTGTGTTTGGAAAACTGGGATTCAAGTGGAAGGTGAGCTAGACAGAGGAGAGGTCGAGAGAGCTGTGAAAAGGTTAATGGTGGACGAAGAAGGAGAGGAGATGAGGAAGAGAGCCGTCAGTTTGAGGGAGAGACTAAGAGTCTCTGTTAGAGATGGAGGTTCTTCACACAACTCGCTAGATGAATTTGTACACTTGATGAAGACTATGTGAAAGAAACTAGAGTTAGTGTCTATTTATTTCTCCATATCTGCCAGTGAATACAAAAGGTTATGGTTCGCTTTTTTGCAACTGTTATTATCACTGCCCTAAAAAAAACCAGTGTTGAAACCGTTCTCTTGGCAGAGTTTCATAACTTCATTATGCAGTGTTTCATTCCACTGGAAAAAATGTTTAAAAGATATCAAAGCTGCAAACGAAGGTTATCTTGTCTGTGCAGTATCACGTTCTCTTAGCTGCTGCTCTAGTTCTTCTCTCTCCCTTTGGTCACATATTTGTTTTTCTCTTCAGACTGTGCCAAATAAACATGGTTGAAACAGATTGCCTGCAAATAAATTACTAAAACAGGTATTAACCACAACTACAAACTGAGAAATAAAATAATTTTTCTTAAGGATTTTCATGATCCAATACGAAACTCCAAGGTTACACATTGCAATTGAACTTATGGCTTTGCCGGTCGCCTGTTCGTGTGAAGTTTCCGAGACAAGGGTTAAATGAGAGATTCAGTTTCTGATTTTGTGATTTCTGTTAAATTCCTCTTGTATTAAGGTCTTTGTTAGTTTGGTCATTCTCTTTCGAGCTTGCAAAGATTGTGAAAAGTATGAGTTTTTTAGTTTGGTTTAGTGTTTAGCCTTATGTTCTGTGTAATTTCAAGTTTGGTTGGCTCTTTTTTATAGGGCTTTATAGTCTCCGGGGAATACTTGTTTTCCTCCGGCTTTGTTTCTGGGAATATGTTTTTTTCCTCTGTATTTGCTTCCCTCGTTTGGGCTTTTGCCTCTGATATGCTCAAATTAATACCCTAAAAGTACTAAGCAGTAGTTGTAGTAAGTGTAGGGGTCGAACACAAGGACTCACAGTAATCACACAATAGATCAAATAGATTCGAATTAAGCTAAACCAAAAGATGTAATTAAAAACAGTGCGTACATTAAACAAGTTGTAGTTCGATTGGGAGAAAGATAGGCTCAGGGTATTTCTCAGGAAATCAATGAATGCAGATAAACCAACTAACATGATTCAGATTTAGCGCGGTTCTTGAACTCAAATCACCTAAGTATAATTAACCAACTCTCGTTGCGAAAACTATCTATATCTAAATCTAAATCCTAGAAATTCAAAATCTCTTTGCGAATCCTAAAGTCTAAATCAACTTTTTAATCAAGTTTGATTTGTTCACAAAACAACTAAACCAAATCTCTTTGCGAATAGTTATTTTGCTCACCTAAGGTTCTATCAGGTAATTAATCGCACTCTCGTGCCTAATCAATTATCCTAAGATCTAAGTTCCAGATTCGTCAACCTAGAAATAGCTATGAACACAACCTAAGGTGAAGAACTAATTCAGATGGTGAATCCTAATCAACTAATCAACCTAGCATTCAGAGAAAATCCTTATGAGAACCATGAACCTAAAATGGATCTACTCAAACATGGAAAATGAAAACAACATGATTGAATAAATCATCAAAGAAATCAATAATAAACAGGAGTTCAGAGTTGTCTCCCCCCAAAAACCAGAGTAGAGTCAAGAGTAATGAAAGCGTAGCCACCAAAATGGCTGAAAACCCTAATTATATAGTTTAAACACGAATTGGGGTCTTTTTGTAAATATTAAAGTCTTTTGGGGCAATTCTGCAATTCTTCAAGACTTGTGAAAGTCGTGACTCGTATCTGCTTCGATGGGTGTCGATCGATACCAGGGGGTATCGATCGATGCTCTTGACTTCAAATTGGGTACTTAGTCGCTTCAATTCCATTTCGCTCCAGAATGCTCCTAAAACTCCAATATCTCCAATAATGCTCCTAAAACTCCAATATCTCCAATAATGCTCCAAATGTGCTAAAACCTGTAAAAGACTCTATAATATAATAAAGACTCGATAAAACGGACTTATATCATGGCTTAAACGGGGTAAAAACCATGATATATCAACTCCCCCAGACTTAACCTTTGTTTGCCCTCAAGCAAATAGAAGACTAAACCAGAGAAAGAGGTTTGAAAACGTAGAGACTCACATGTTCTTGAAACGTTGCAATGACCAATTTTCCAAGTACCCAAATGTCATCTAAACAGCTTTTTGATCTAACCACCATGTACTTCTCCGTAGACATTCGCAGCTTCCCAGACTACACACATTATCTCACAGCATCGTTCAATTAAGCCATCCTCGCCAGTTCCATCGCTGTGATTAACACCAAGAGTCTTCTAGATTCTTTCCCATACAATATCATGACAAGGAACCACCATTTTTTACACTTTTTGGTATTATTTCTCTCCCCAGACTTATTTCTTATTATGTTTCTTGCATGTACATATTAAGGTTCGAGACGCAAGTATTGATGGTGTTAGCCACCAAATCCCCGGTTCTTCCCTCAAAAGTAATCAAAGGTGTAGGCGAATAATGGTATCACAGGAAATTTTCCTAACCTAGCTTTCACCTTTGTGTAATCATCTCCTCTGAAGTAGAATAATGGGATCGTTGGAAATTTTCCTAACCCTCTACTCAGAAGAAAATCATTTCATATTTTAATGCATCTATTTATTAATTAACTTGTAACAGGGAGAGAAATACCATAATTTCAAACACATGGGTTCCTTTGTCAGATACGAATGAGGAATCAAGCTCTGTGAGTACTAACCACATCGATGAAGTGCAAAAATTTAGCTTAGGCTTTAAAGAACTTTGCTGGAAACATGAATGTCTTCTAGTCAACCGGTCAGCCTTTGGATTTTTCATTAGTCTAAACACGAATTGGGGTCTTCTTGTAAATATTAAAGTCTTCTGGGGCAATTCTGCAATTCTTCAAGACTTGTGAAAGTCGCGACTCGTATATGCTTCGATGGGTGTCGATCGATACCAGGGGGTATCGATCGATGCTCTTGACTTCAAATTGGGTACTTAGTCGCTTCAATTCCATTTCGCTCCAGAATGCTCCTAAAACTCCAATATCTCCAATAATGCTCTAAATGTGCTAAAACCTGTAAAAGACTCTAAAAGACTCTATAATAGAATAAAGACTCGATAAAACGGACTTATATCATGGCTTAAACGGGGTAAAAACCATGATATATCAGCCTCCCTCGGGGTAAAAACGGACTTGTTTTTGTTCTTGTAAGATTTTATAACTTTCAATAAAAATCTAGATGACAAAAAAAAAACATAATACTTATCTGTATACTAACCAGAAATATTTAATCATATACATAGGGATGTTAAATATGAGTATTTACCCGTGGCTATCATAAACCCTTAACAAATTTTAAGCCCAAAACCCTACCCTTTCTGTATAAAAAGACGGGGGCTCAAAACGGACGAATACCTTTTACACACGGGCTCAAATAAGGTTATCCTACCCGCATGTTTTTTTTTTTATTAATTTTTGTTTTTAACGTCTCAGGGTTGTTTCTTATTATAGGGCTCAAAACTGAGCAAAGTCAAAATCGATAACAACATTTCCCTCTGGCAAGGAAAGCAGAAAAACATAACATCCAGTTCTAAACCGAGGAACATTTAGATGTTATCTAAGGAATCTCTCCTTATTAGATCGTGTAGCCAAGCAGGGCCACCTAGTGCAAGATAGGATTGAAAACGTCCATCCCGTGTGACGTTCTCCGCAATCTCCCTCACCACCCGATTGGTTTTGTGTGATTCTCGTTCGAAGGTACAATATCCCATACTTTGTTTAAGTTCTCGAATCTGTTGTATCTTGGCCATTCTAACGGATTTGAGATGGCTTCGAACGCTGTAGCACAATCAATAGCAATGATAACATCCCTGAGGTGAATATCTCGCAGACTCTACATAGCCCAAATTAGACATCGTAGTTCCACGGTGACTCGGTTCGGAGAATTCGTGAATGCATCCCGAGCATGAAACAAAGCCTCACCATTGTTCCCTCTTACTATCCAAGCTCCACCGCCATGAAGATATGCATTTCTCCACGAAGCAGAAACATTACATTTAATGAGGCCAAAGGGAGGAGGTTGCCACTTGATGTCGAGAAATCTGGAGACCGTGTTTCGGATATCCGTGAGTAAAGCTGGTTTATTAACCTCATGCCATATGTGTGCCTCTTCTGTGATTCTCTGATTGAGTATTGCTGTGGACTCATGCTTTACTTCAAAGACAATCACGTTTCTATTCTTCTAGATACACCAAAGAACCCATGGTATCTTCTTCTTGGTGGCGTCACTGACAGTCTGATCTTCCAAACAGTCCAGCAAAAACTCGATATTCCTTTCCAGCGCATCTGAAAACCCACCTGCAGGTGTTGGGATCTGAGCAGCATCCAATATCTGATTAGCTGCCCCCACACCTAAAGAGAACAAGGTTAATTGTTCCAGTGCTTTGCCGGCAAGCTTGCAACCTAGATCCACATTCAACCCCTCGTGACCAATCTGTCCGCAACAGCAACAGCTCCAGCGATTGCTCTTCACCAAAACAAGCGAATTTTTGGTTCAGTTCTCAACTTCCATACTCTCTGTTTCAACACCACTTTGTTTTGGTCCGCCATAGATAAAGGAGTTTGTGGGATAAGAGGATGATTTGATACAAACCAGAAGCCACTCTTGACCGAATACGACCCGTGGTGATTATACGCCTAAATGTAGAGATCCTCAGTGCGGCCGATTGGAGTAGCTAGGACCCGAGTGGCATCTACGGGGGAAGGAGCTCATGCACTTGATATGTTCTCCGCTGACCTTGCAATGAGATCAAGAACAACACATTCAACTCAATGTCGATAGTTCTTTGCCTGTTCATAGGCATGCGTGGATGATTGTCCATTATCCATTTTTTGCTCCAGATCTTAGTGGTAGAGCCATCCCCTATAGATTTGATCAATCCCCGTTTCAGAAGCTCCCGCCCAAACATAGTGCTACGCCACGCATACGACGGACGACTGCCCTTACCGCTCTCCAGAAAGTATTTGGACGCGAAGTATCTTCCTTTATAGAGCCGACTGAGTAGGGATGTTGGTTCATTGATTATCTTCCAAGCCTGTTTGGCTAACATCGCTTGATTGAACTCACTAAGATCATGGAATCCTAAGCCTCGTTTTGCTTTTGATTTACACATTTCTTTCCACGAAATCCAATGTATTTTATTTTTCTTTTCACACGCATTCCACCAAAAGCTTATCATGGCACTCGTGATCTTTTGTAGTTGCATTTTAGTTAGCCGAAAACAAGACATGACATACACCGGGAGAGCCATCGCTATCGATTTNTCGGGTCTCGAACCTCCTCCAAAAGCACCTATTAATGACTCCAAAAATGCCTAAAGACCCACTAGGACCTAAAGCAACTCCTAATATCTAATTTGGAACCTAATTGCATGATAAGAACATGATTATGCATGAGAACTATACAAAACCATGCATGAAATGCATGCTAAAATATGTAATATGAGAGTATATCAAAAGCCAATAATTTTTGCTTTGAACCGCTGAAACATTCTGGCAGCCCCAAGTACTTCCCATCACCTCTTTACTTTTCGATACCAAGTAAAGCTGCAATCACTCTACGCATATATGGGTCGATATCAGCTCCATACGTAACTGCCGACTTCTGAAAGTTAATTTCCTGCCCCGGTGCTGCTCCATACAGCTTTAGGCAGTGCAGAAACTCAGTACATTCCGCTAGGGAAGCTCGACATAAGAATAAGCTGTCGTCGGCGAAGAGGAGGTGCTGAACCGATGGACAGTTTCTGTTCAGTCTCATTCCGGTAATCTTCTCATCTTTCTCAGCTCTGTTCATGATGTGAACCAAAGCCTCCGCACACAAGATGAAAAGAAAAGGAGATAGTGGGTCGCCTTGGCGAATCCCTCTCTCTGGTTTGATGAATCCGTGAGATTGGCCATTCAATAAAATAGTATACGAGACAGAGCGTACACATTCCATGATCCACTTAATCCAAATTTGATCGAAACCCAACTTGCAGAAGAGCACCTCCAGAAAGTTCCATTCTACTCGGTCATAAGCTTTGGACATATCCGTTTTTATAGCAATGAAATCTTCTCTGCAATTCTGATTTGTGTGCAATCCATAAATCATCTCGTGCGCTAAAAGCAAGTTATCTGAGATCAATCTACCAGCCACGAAGGCACCTTGTGTCTGCGAAACCAGTGATGGCAGCACCCGTTTCAGCCTAGAGCATATGATCTTAAACACGATCTTATAGGCCACAGAACATAGGCTGATAGGGCGGAGATCCGTCATAGTATTTGGGTTTGGAATCTTGGGAAGCATGCATATTTGTGTGAAGTTCCAATCCGAGGGAAGAGAGCATGTTTCGAAAAAACGCTTGACCTCCAAAACGACCTGAGGTCCAACAATCCCCCAGTAATTTTGAAAAAAGGTTCCTGGCATTCCATCAGATCCAGGAGCACTGTCTCCTTTGATTGCTTTAATTGCTTTGCGTATCTCTTGAGTTGTCATTGTCTTTGTCAGCTCCGTGTTCATCCTCAATGTAACTCGGGTCCATGCCCTGAAGCAGTTCGTCAACGGTATCGGGGTTTGAGAATTTGAACAAATTAGTGAAATACGCTTCAGCAATTTTCCCTTTGATCTCTTCAGATTCCTGTTCTCGTCCATTCTCATCCAAAACAACAGATATTTGATTTTTCATTCGACGAGATTTAACACTCCCATGGAAGAATGGCGTGTTCTTATCTCCATCTTTCAGCCATGATTCCTTACTCCTTGTTTTCCAGAAAATCTCTTCTTCATGGGAAGTCTGTTCCAGATTCTGTTTTAACGTCAAAAGTTTAGAGAAGTCGGGTCTGAGTTTTGAACTCTCTGCATCAATATCGTTTTGCAGTTTCAACATTTTCTTCCTTGAATTCGTATCGGCAGATGATTTTCATTTCGATAGCTCTTTTCGACAATCATCAGTGCGAACTGATAGACTTCGATTCCCTCTATTTTTGTTCCATCCTTTGCGTATCACCTCTGTTAACTCCGGTTTTGCACACCAATGTTTGTCAAACCAAAATCTCCCTCTTCGGCCTCCCAACTGGCCAGTCAGCCTCGTTAATAACGGTCTATGATCAGATCCCCACATCTTCAAGTACACTGTATACGTGCGAGGGAAGAGGCGAAACCATTCCGCGTTGCCAAAGGCTCTGTCCAGTCGACATTGTATCCAGACAAGTTCCTTTAGACCATTGAAATCAATTATCTCTCTCCTTCCTCCCCAAGAAAATTTATTACCAGAACTTGGGGTTTCTTTAATCCTGCATTCTCTCACCAAGGATCTGAAGGGGATAAAGCTTGAATCCGCTCGTATCGGACCTCCAAGCTTTTCTGAGTTATTCATAATCTCGTTGAAATTCCCTACTAAGAACCACACATCATCTCTATTAAGTACAATATTAGACAGTAAATCCCAAACTATTCTTCTGCGGTTTTGAGGTGGGTCTCCGTACAAAAATGTGAGAAAATACTCTTTCGACCCTTCCTTGACCTTCATGTTAATCAATATGTTATTAGAAAAAAGAATCTCTACCGTATGTGACCTCTTCCAGAACAATGCTAATCCTCCACTGAGACCCACTGGGTTTACCAAATGATGGTGGTCGTAACCCAACGATCTCTGAAACCTCGATACGTAAGCACTAGAGCTTTTAGTCTCTAGAAAAAACAAAAAATCCGGGAAATGCTCACGACACATTTCCTCTAGGCGTCGAACTGTCAAGTCGCCTCTCAATCCTTGACAGTTCCAACTGATAGTCGTCATTGAGGATTGGATGGTTTCTGGTGAACCATCAAACCCTCAGACTGTTTCGCCATCTTAGATATCACCTCTGTGTTTTCCATTGCTTTACGTTTAGCAGGCTGCTCTAGTTCCTTGCCTTCTTCATCCTTACTTCCACAGTTGGCTTTGATTGTAACTCCAGCAGTATTCCTCTTTTTCTAGACCAGCCGACAATTTTCTTTTTGGAGATTCTTCTTTTACTGCTAGTACCAGAAGAAGAGCCTTCCATTGCCCCGATGTTGAAACCGCATGTCTCTGTATTTGGGAAGAGAGAACCCAAGACGTTCCTATTTTCAGAAACATGAATAGTACTGTCCATCAGTTGTGTACTTGACAACCTCATGTCCTGCTGCACGTAGCTTGAACCATCAATCTTGAAAACCTCAATATGATCATAAGTTTGTTGGTGACCCATTACTTCTGATTCACGAATTTCAGACGGAGGAGTAAAAACCCGGACCCTTCTCTGTTTTCCTGCATCGAGTTGTCAAGGATCCCATTGGTTGTAAAGATATTCGCAGCAGTCTGGTCTGGATGCCTCCCACGGGTGTTATGATTTTCAGTAGTCTGCTCTACCCTCATCGTTTGGATCCCCAGCCCACTGCCAGTAGCTTCCGTAGCTTTAAAATTCTCATATATTGCACCGGTAGGAATCAAGGTCGAGGTGTGCATATTCAGATCATGGCCTGAAACATTCTCAACATTCACACTGTTGTCATTCTCTAAGCTCTGGTGAGCATGCGTAACAACCGGAGGGGCTTCGAGTCTCAGGCAAGATCGTTGCGCAACAGGGTCTTTAGATAATTCATCTAAAGTTTTCTTCATTTTAAGCTCGCGGATAGTACGTTATGTAGGATCACCACTTGCCATATAGATCCGCATTTGTTCGAAAACCTCATGAGCCACTACATTCGAACGTGGTTCAAACCCAGGTGGAATGGATGAAGCTAATAGTGGCATGATTTGTTCCGCCAGGTTGGTATGGTGTTGACGATGCAGAATTAGAGGAGTATGAGCATTTCTCTGTCTAGTAACCTGGTTTTGACATCTATTTTTACTTCCATGAAGAAGCGGACATTTCTGCTTTTCGTGCGTTAGTCGTAGACAGTGAAAACATTTCTTAAATTTTCTTTCATACTCCACCTGCACAGTCGCCACGGCTCCATGAGGAAGATTTAGTACTTCAAATCTCTCACTGGATCCTCAAGATTTATTGCAACGAGCACTCTCACCCCAGCCTGTAGCAGGGGTTTAGCAGGATCATAAGCAATCTCCTTAACATGGCCTATCCGATCTGCGATAGCTGATATGCTCAATTTAATACCCTAAAGTACTAAAGCAGATGTTATAGTATAGCTAAGGGTCGAACCACAGAAGACTCACAGAGATGCACAATAGATTGTATAGTTTAGAATTAAGCTAAACCAAAAAGATGTAATTAAAAGCAATGCAGAAATTAAAAGAGTTGTAAATCAATTGGAAGAATATAGGCCCAGGGTTTTTCTCAGGAAATCAATGAATGCAGATAAACTAACTAGCAGGATTCAGATTTAGCGCAGTTCTTGAACTCAAATCACTAAGGTATAATTAACCAACTGTCGTTGCGAGAATTATCTAAATCTAAATCCTAGGAATTCCAAATCTCTTTGCGAATCCTAAAGTCTAAATCAGC
>PKML01071265.1:65619-111028 GCA_002933935.1 Eutrema yunnanense | reverse complement strand
ACTAACCACATTGATGAAGTGCAAAAATTTGGCTCAGGCTTCAGAAGAACTCTGCTGGAGACATGGATGTTTTCTAGTCAACTGGTCAGTCCTTGGATTTTTCATTAGTCGATCTAGAACTGATCCTGTAACACTATGCACTCAAAAACAAAATCAAATCAATAGGTTCAAGCACAAGATCATAATCTCCAACAAGTTTTGACTCAAGTAAACAATTTTGACTCGATAAAACGACTGACTCTAAGAAAAACAAAAACATTGTCAGCAGACACCTCCCCCAGACTTGAACAACACTGTCCCCAGTGTTATCTAGCCTAGAGTCAGTGAAATAAAACAAGATAACAGAATAAAATTGGGAAAAACAAGAAGTTACCTTGCTGGAACGTCAAGTATCGATCGACACACAGCCTGGTATCGATCGATACTAGGCTTAAATCGACTTGATGAACCGTATTTTCGCGATCGGTGTCGATCGATACCAATGGGGTATCGATCGATGCTAAGGCGATTTTGAGTTTGCTCCGTGTTTATCCTGACACAAACATAAAACGAACGAAAATAAAAACAAAATGAATCAAAAACAGACTCACCAGTGGGTTGCCTAACGTCAATAGCTTGACTGTAACGCCCATCAGGCTGGATAAGAGTGAGAGCTTGCACCAAAACAGGCTCCACAACTCGACATTGCTATCTTCAGAGTTCTGCTCAACATGCCGTCCACAAACTCATGTCCTTTCTCTTTCAGCTCAGAAGTAAGAAGGACCCTAGTCTTAGAGAATGGCTTCAAGGCTCCTTTGCACTTCACTTTGTACTCAATCGAATCTCCATTGCACTTCTGAGGTATCAAAGTGACATGGGGATTCTCGACCTTCTTGCTCTTGGTCTTCTTCTTTGTTACCTTGGTCTTCTGGACAACTTCCTTGGGGATGTTGGGCGGTTCATCAGGAGGCTCTTCCAAAATATCAATAGCTAGCGACTCTCCTGTGATAACCTTGATGATAGAGACATGTGTGGGAGCACCTCTAGGGGGAATGGCTTTATAATAGACATCTCCGTCAATGTAAGAGAAAGAGAGTCTCTTATTAGGTGTGTCAATGATCGCGCCAGCAGTAGCCATGAACGGTCGTCCCAGGAGCAGAGAAACCTCAGATCCTTTGCTCATCTCCACAACCTGAAAATCAGTGGGCACCAGACAATTTCCTACTTTTACAGGCAAAGCATGGATAGTACCGTATGGAGGTGAGGTGGAGGAGTTTGCAAACGTGAGAAGCAAAGTTGGGGGTCTTATACCAGCCTTCAATCGTTCAGCAATTTCCTTTGATATCACATTGACGCTAGACCCTGAGTCAACGAGAGACTCTTTGAACTCGACTCCAGAGATAGAGCATGGTACCGCGAATTTCCCTGGGTCTTCCCTCTGTTTCAATTGCCGCGGCTGTAGTGACTTGCGTCTTGCCTCGAGAAAGAGTGCCTTGATTTCTTCCTCAGTTTCTCTGCAATCTTTGAAGTGACTCAGCAGAGGCCAGCCCTCTAGAGCTTCTTCAAAAGATGATTCATGGGAGATCCTTCGTACCATCTTCTCAAAACCACGCAGCTGCTTTGGAGTGATAGGATCTCTGAGGTGTTTAGGAATAGGATTCTGCTTCTTGTACTTGCAAACTCTTTCTCCGTTCACCTCAGGTGTTTTCACAAGTTCTGGCACATTCTGCGAGGGGTATCGATCGACACCAGGTAGTGTATCGATCGATACTGCCGCTTTTGAATCGTTCCTGGCAGATACATCTTCATCAGAAAGAAGCTTTACGTTTGGGTTATCCAGCAAATACCTTAATCTAGCAATCTCCCATTCCTCCCTTGTCAGCTTAGGAACTATAGGATAAGGCATCCTGGGTATATACACTCGTTCTGCAACTACCTTTGGTGCCACAGTCGAAGTCTCAGTTGTCTCCTCAGAAATTGCCTCAGTATCGACCGATACCAATGGGGTATCGATCGATACACGGGTTTTTGAAGTTTCCCGTTTCAGAATTGTAACTGGCATCGATCGACACTTGGGGGTATCGATCGATGCTCTGGCGATTTCAGGATCCTCCTCGAAATTTCCTGCATTCGAGATGATGGCATTGACGTGTGCGTTCGGTGAATGAACTGTCTTTCCCTTGGCATTTGCTGCAGACTGAGCCACTTGCGTTTCCAGCATCCTATGACTTGTATTGAGAGCCTCGATTTTCCCATTCAGATCAGTGTACAGATGGTCAAGCTTCCCATTGAAATCCACTTGCAACTTCTGATGTCCCTGTTGAATATGCTCAAGCATGGATTTCATCTCGTTATCTGTGGACTTTGGAGAGATGGGCTGGTACGAAGAGTTCCCGTAATTGCGATTGTTGTTGCTGAAATTCATGTTGTTGTTGTATCCAAATTGTTGACCCTGAAATCCAGAACCACCAACATAGTTACAATCCTCCACTTCGTTCTCAGCAGCAAAATGAACAGCTCTCTGATTCTTCCCGATTATGAAATCCAGCTTGGCTTGAACTTCAGCAATCTGCGATGCATCAATTCCTCCAGCTTGCTTCTTCCTCTCGAAATCGGCATTCTTGGTGCTATTACTAGACGCCAAGTTCTCAATTAGCACAACTGCATCATCTGGATATCTGGTGTTGAAGTTCCCATTACTCGCAGTATCCAGAGCCATCTGGTACCTCCAATCGATCCTTCTGTAGAAGGTGCCCAGCAGCTGAACCTGATTGAACCCATGGTGCGGACAATCCCTCTGATACGGACAATCCCTCTGATATGACTTGAAACGAATCCAAGCTGCCTTGAGTCCTTCTGTTGGACCTTGAGAAAACTGGGAGATCTTGTTCCTGAGCTCTTCAGATCTCGCATCATCGTAGAAGTTGCACAGGAATGCTCTCTTCGTCTCATCCCATGTAGTTAGAGAATCAGGAGTCAACTGCTTCAGCCAATAAGCAGCGTCTCCACCAAGAGAGTATGGAAAGAGTTTGCAAAATAGGAATTCGTTGGGCACTCCATTGTACTTCATACCAGTGACCAAGTCCTCGAACCTCTCGATATGATCCATAGGATGCTCATGAGGTAGACCATGGAATGGGTTCTGACTTACAAGAGCATAGTACGCAGGCTTCAGCTCGAAGTCGTTCCTCTGAAAAGTTGGGATGCGAATCGCAGATCGATTGGCATAGAACTGATCAGGCCTGTTGTGCTCAGCAAGTGTTCTACCACGATCACTTGCATCATCCCCAACGTTGGCGCGTCCAGCTGACGCGACAATCTCAACAATAGGAGCAGGGACAACGACGTTTCCGGCTTCATCAAGTCGCTGCCCTCTATCATTACACACATGACCCTCTTGGTCTCTAAGAATCCCAGCCTCATCAGCTCTTAAAACCACTGGGTTGTTCATCCCTGATGTTTGTTTGGTCTTCCTGTTTGTGCATTCCACAAGCGCTAGCTGTTCCAGTGACAGTCCAACTAGCTGTGTGCTCTTGTTGCTCCTGGTTTCACGAACAGGCATACACCTGCAAAGAAAACACTAGGCAAAGCACGTAAGTAACCAGAAAATACGTTGAGTATCGATCGATACCAAGTGGTGTCGATCGATACTAACAAAAGAAGACGACGAGTATCGATCGATACCGACGAACTTAGTCGAAATTCTAAACTAAAATCTAATGGCGAATTGAGTCCCCGGCAACGGCGCCAAAATTGATATGCTCAATTTAATACCCTAAAGTACTAAAGCAGTTGTTATAGTAAAGCTAGGGGTCGAACCACAGAAGACTCACAGAGATCACACAATAGATTATGAAGTGTCGAATTACGCTAAGCCAAACGAATGTAATTAAAAACAGTGCAGAAATTAAACAGTTGTAAATCAATCAGGGAAATATAGGCTCAGGGTTTTTCTCAGGAAATCAATGAATGCAGATAAACTAACTAACAGGATTCAGATTTAGCGCAGTTCTTGAACTCAAATCACTAAAATATAGCTAACCAACTCTCGTTGCGAAAACTATCTAAATCTAAATCCTAGGAATTCCAAATCTCTTTGCGAATCCTAAAGTCTAAATCAGCTTTAATATCAGGTTTGATATGTTCACAAATCAATTAAACCAAATCTCTTTGCGAATAATCAATTTGCTCACCTAGGTTCTATCAGGTAATTAATCGCACTGTCGTGCCTAATCAATTATCCTAAGATCTAAGTTCCAGATTCGTCAACCTAGAATTAGCTTTGAACACAACCTAAGCGAAGAACTAATTCAGATGGTGAATCCTATAAATTAATCAACCTAGCATTCAGAGAAAACCCTTATGAGAAAACCCTAAACCTATGGTGGATCTACTCAGACATGGTGAATGAAACAATCAACATGTTTGAATAAATCATCAATAAAATAAGAAAAACAAAAGGTATTGAGATCTGATCTCGGACGAAGGGAGATTCAGACTTGTCTCAAACCAGAGTATAGAAAATAAAGCTTAGCCTAAACAAGTGGCTGTAAAATCCTATTTATAACATAAAACACGAGTTGGGGTCTTCTTGTAATTATTAAAGACTTCTGGGCACTTGTGAAATTCTTCAAGTCTCGGAAAATCGCGGGTCGTGTCTTGCTGCGATGAGTATCGATCGATACTGAGGGGTATCGATCGATGCTCGACGTGAAATCAGGTACTCAGCAAGACGACTTCAGCTTCTGCTCCAAATTGCTCCAGAAAGCTCCAATACTTCCAATAGTACTCCAAATGTGCTAAGACCTGTAAAAGACTCTAAAAGACTACAAAACACTAGAAAAGACTCTATAAAAAAGGACTTATATCATGGCCTAAATAGGGTAAAAACCATGATATATCAATAGCCCCAATGGTAGCCAGTGTAAAATAATTAACTGGAATCTTGTGAAGCTTGATCCAGACTGGCGTAGTTTTCAGAAAATTCGATGACGGGGTTTCCATCCATCGATCCAGAACCATGCCCCACTCGTCGAATGTCCATAAGCGTGTCTTCATCAACGTAAGCAAGTATGTTTCCCATTCGAAGATGAATTGGAAGGTGTCGTGAGTGAGAGCAACGCCTCTCACCCTTTCATAGACCCTCCAAATCTCTGGCATAGAGCGCAACATACGAGCCATGTTTTGAAAATCAGGATTCAACAAACGCCCAATAAGACTTCGAGAGCTCCTTTCAATCGCGCTGAAATTACCATCATCAGAGATGTTAACTGGTGCATCTTCCTCCAGATTCATTGCTTGCATTGCCAAGTTCATCGTCTCGTCCATCAGCAACAGAAATAGAGAAGTTTTATGCCAAAGAACAGGGGAAGAGAACTGATTATCAAGTAGAGATGCAGTGAGCGACGGCTGCGAGCGTAAGAACCCTAGAAATACCAAAGGGAGACGGCCTAGAAATTGGCAGTTTACCTTAATCAGATCGAAATCGTAATGAATATGGTGGGAAAAAAGGAAACTATCGTTCTGTCCAACGGTACCGACAAGCAAAATTTCCTTTCGGAGATATACTCCAAAGCCTCTGGACGAGGTGGAGAGTCCTGAGCGAAAACGCATCATCGTTCAAAATCAATAAACTCTAAAAACTATTTTATAATAAAATATTATCAAATGTTTTGTTTAAAAAAAAATCATGAAAGTAATTTTTTAATTATTAAAAAAACTATAAATAAAAATCGAAAATAGTATTCGATAAATTCGAGATTTGTTTTTCGTTTTTAGGGCGTCAAACGCAATTTTGCATGCGATTTTGCGTTTTTAGCGAGAAAACGTGATTTTTTCATCAAAAACGTTAAATTTTGTTTTTCCGCCAAAAACGTGAATCTATGTTTTCCTGCCAAAAATTGTGATTCCGTGTTTTCCTACCAAAAACGTAAAATCACGTTTTTTCATCAAAAACGCAAAATTGTATTTTTCTTGTTTTCCGCCAAAAATGTTATTATGTATTTTCTGCCAAAAACGTAAAATATCGTTTTCCCACCAAAATAAAAATTGCATTTTTTCCCCCCGTCAAAAATGTGTTTCCGTGTTTTCCCACCAAAATCGTAAAATATTGTTTTCCCGCCAAAAAACGCAAAATTGCATTTTTCTTGTTTTCTGCCAAAAATGTTATTCTTTATTTTCTGCCAAAAAACATAAAATCTCGTTTTTCCGCCAAAAACGTAAAATCTCGTTTTCCTGCCAAAAACAAAAATTGCATTTTTTTTCCCCACCAAAAATGTGTTTCCGTGTTTTCCCACCAAAATCGTAAAATATTGTTTTCCCGCAAAAAAACGTAAAATACCGTTTCCGCCAAAAACGTAAATTTACTATAACTTTGATGAAGAGATCCAAAGCTAAATCCAAATGAAAGGCTTTCGTACACGTAGATTTTCTAGACACATATTTTTGATGCAAGCTCTAATTGTATGGAAGCCTTCCCTTTAAATTTAGTTTTGGATCTCTTCATAAAAGCTATAGACAATTGAGTTATCTTTCCAATAGTAGTGGTTTCAACTCATTCGGGATTGTATTGAAAGAGTTACAGCCATTAAATGGATATATGTCTATTAAATCGGATGTAACTACTTCAATATAATCCAGAATGAGTTGTAACCACTACCATTAGAAAGATAACTTAATTTACTTCGGTTATCCCAGAAATTTGTCCGTATTTGTGTAGGATCTTTTCTGGATTTTTCAAAACATGATTTTTTATGGACAGGATTTTTTAGGGTCAGGTAGGGACAAATTTTTTTAGGTTTGTTTACCCACCCCAACATCCCTACATATACACCAACCTTCTCTCTTTGGCATATTACAACTTACTTCATTAGCGTGGCAGATTTAGGAACACATAAATTATATTATATAACACGGTCTCCTCTAGAATACTGTGCTCCAATCCTAATGAGATTTTAATAATAATATATATTGATCAGTTTTACAGAGATATTTGCATTGAGATACGAAAGGAAGAGCAAAGAGAAGGGTTAAGCAATGGAGAAAAGGGAAGCGAAGAGAAGGATAGTGTTAGTTTCACCACCAGCACAAGGACATATAACTCCAATGTTGCAACTCGGAAAAGCCCTTAACTTGAAGGGCTTCTCAATTACAGTTGCTCAGGGACATTTCAATCAAGTAAGTTCGTCTTCGCATCACTCCTCTGGTTTTCAATTTATCACCATACCAGAAAGCTTACCAGAGTCTGAAGTCGAGAGCCTCGGACTAGTCAAGTTTCTGATGAAGCTCAACAAAACCAGTGTGGCAAGCTTCAAGGATTGTATAGGCCAGTTGTTGTTACAACAAGGCAATGATATCGTCTGTATCATCTACGACGAGCTCATGTACTTCTCTGAAGCTGCAGCTAAGGCGTTCAAGATCCCCAGTGTCATATTCAATACTACAACTGCTACACATAAAGTTTGCTGCAGTGTTTTTAGCAAAGTCAATGCCAAGAAGTTCTTGCTCGACATGGAAGGTACCTAAAACTAGCTATATAACCCACCTTGAAAACATTGTTTAACTAAACAAGGTATTTTCTTATACTTTGCAGATCCTGAAGTGCAAGACAAGGTGGTGGAAAATTTGCATCCATTAAGATACAAAGACTTACCGACTTCAGGAATGGGGCCATTAGAGCCATATTTCGAGCTCTGTAGAGAGGTAGCCGACAAAAGAACAGCTTCCGCTGTTATCATCAATACGGCGAGCTGTCTAGAGAACTCTTCCCTGTCATGGCTGCAACAAGAACTGGGAATTCCAGTGTACCCATTAGGCCCTCTTCACATTACATCTTCAGTGAATTCTAGTTTAATGGAAGAAGACAGGAGCTGCATTGAATGGCTGAACAAGCAGAAACCAAGGTCAGTCATATACATAAGCTTTGGAAGCGTAACTCAGATGGAAACCAAGGAAGTCTTGGAGATGGTTTGTGGATTGTCTAATAGCAGCCAACCGTTCTTATGGGTCATCCGACCGGGTTCTATCCTCGGGTCAGAATGGATAGAGTCATTGCCAGAGGAAGTCAGTAAGATGGTGTCAGAAAAGGGATACATTGTGAAATGGGCACCGCAGATAGAAGTACTTGCACATCCTGCAGTGGGAGGCTTCTGGAGCCATTGTGGATGGAACTCAACACTCGAGAGCATTGTGGAAGGAGTCCCGATGATGTGCACGCCTTTTACTGGCGAACAGAAGTTAAACGCAAAGTATATAGAGAGTGTGTGGAGAATTGGGATTAAGATGGAAGGTGAAATGGAAAGAGGAGGGGTAGAGAGAGCTGTGAAGAGGTTGATTGTGGATGAAGAAAGTGCAGACATGAGGAAAAGAGCACTTGATTTAAAAGGGAAGCTCAAAGCCTCTGTGAGAAGTGGAGGCTCCTCACACAAAGCATTTGATGATCTCGTCAAGTACTTGAACGCAGAGTGAGAAGCTGCACTTCATGTATTACTAGAGATCATTGAATTGCTTGATCTTACAAAATTTCATAAGTACATTGTTTTTCTTAACCAAATAAAAAGCAATTCAAATAAAATTCGAGTATCTATTTTGGTAGTTTGCTCAAGATAGAATTGTTGCATCAGAAAAAAGTCAATTTTTTCACATTTGGAACTATCTTTTGATATGAAGCCAAAGACGACAAGAGAGGACCAAGAAGACATAAGCATCTTTGCTTTTGTCTTTGGTTACTCTCTAGAAAGATAAAGAGATGTAAGTATGTAACCACCTTATCGTACTCACATAGATCATCCACCACATGCTTCATTGCTTCACATGTGGTGAAGAGAGCCAATAAAAACGTAATACGGATGAATCAATGTCCACAAGCTTGAAAATTTGATTTGTATATGAAAGAGACTTCTTTGAGTATCAACCCCCCCAAAAAAGGACAGAAGTAACATAAACTCGCAGAGCACGAAGCTGAGGAGACTATTTCTTAGTTTCTTTTTGCAGGTTTTGGAAATGGAGGAAAAGCCGGCGAGGAGAAGGATAGTGTTGGTTCCAGTTCCAACACAAGGACATATATCTCCAATGATGCAGCTTGCGAAAACTCTTCACTTACTTTAGCCCTACGGATGACTTCACTGATTTTCAGTTTGTCACCATTCCAGAACGCTTACCGGAAACTGATTTCAAGAACCTCGGGCCATTACAGTTTCTGCTTAAGCTCAACCAAGAGTGTCAGGTGAGATTCAAGGACCTTTTAGGTCCGTTGTTGCTGCAACAAAGTAATGTTTGTATCATCTACGACGAGTTCATGTACTTTGCTGGAGCTACAGCCAAAGAGTTTAAGCTTCCAAACGTTATATTCAGCACCACAAGTGCCACGGCTTTTCTTTGCCGCTCTGTATTCGACAAACTCTATGCAAACAATGTCCTGGATCCCTTGAAAGGTACTCTAGAATTCTATTTTTCCTGTTTTTGCTAGTGTCTATAATTTATAACAGCACGGTTTTTGCCCTTATCACAGAACCCAAAGCACGACAAGAAGAGCTAGTGCCAGAGTTTCATCCCCTGAGATACAAAGACTTTCCGGTTTCACGTTGGGGATCATTAGAAAGCATAATGGAGCTGTATAGGAATATAATTGACAAACAGACAGCTTCCTCTCTGATAATCAACACGGCGAGCTGTCTAGAGAGCTCATCTCTGTCTTGTTTGCAACAACAGCTAGAGATTCCAGTGTATCCTATAGGCCCTCTTCATATGGTGGCCTCAGCTCCTACAAGTCTGCTTGAAGAGAACAAGAGCTGTATCGGGTGGTTAAACAAACAAAAGAAAGATTCAGTTATATTCATAAGCTTGGGAAGCTTAGGTTTGATGGAAATCAGTGAGGTGATGGAAACAGCTTTAGGAATGGCTGCTAGCAACCAACACTTCTTATGGGTGATCCGACCAGGCTCAATAAGTGGTTCAGAATGGACAGAGTCCTTGTCTGAGGAGTTTAGTAAGATGGTTTCAGAACATGGTTACATTGTGAAATGGGCACCACAGAAAGAAGTACTTGCTCACCCTGCAGTAGGAGGGTTTTGGAGCCATTGTGGATGGAACTCGACACTAGAAAGCATCAGCGAAGGAGTTCCAATGATCTGCAGGCCATCTTCCAGCGATCAAAAGGTGAACGCGAGGTACTTGGACAGTGTGTGGAAAATTGGGATTCAAGTGGAAGGTGAGCTAGACAGAGGAGCGGTCGAGAAAGCTGTGAAGAGGTTAATGGTGGAAGAGGAAGGAGAGGAGATGAAGAAGAGGGCCGTCAGTTTAAAGGAGAAACTAAGAGCCTCTGTTAGAAGTGGAGGTTCTTCACACAACTCGCTAGAGGATTTCGTACAACTTCTGGAGGACTCTGAAGCAAATCAGAAATTAGTCTCTATTTACTTCACCATATCTGCCAGCGAAAACGGGAGGTTAAAAAGTCTTATGTTGAAGAAAGTAGGTTCTTCAGACAAAGCAGTGGATGAATGACTTGTGTGGGTATTAAGAAATCTATGTACTTTTCTATTCTAGAAACTTTTACTTTTCAACGATAAAATCAAAGGGGGGACACAAAAGTGATCTGAAGATAAGGTGTTGTCACTGAATGTGTGATGTGCAGAGAATAGTATATTAATGTATTTTTAATAAAATTATGATCTGATATTGGAGACGAAAAGGTCTTAAATTATTATCTAAATCTCAAAGTAGAACCCTACGTAGCTAACACCAATAACTCTTATGTCAGCCAGAAAAATAAAAAGACTTTCACTTTTGTTGGAATGTCACTTTCTTCCTCTTGTTGGATGTTCATTGGTTATGTGGCTCTCCAATCCAATGAAAAGGCTATAACTTTAGAAAAGAAAAAGTCTTCATATGACGAATAGTCGAATACTGAATTATATATTGAAAAGTACATAAACATGAAGATTGTGTCTGAGGCCATCTCTCTTGATTCTCTCTCTAAGAAGTCTACAGACAAATAAGCAAAGGGACTTACCTCACAAAACAGAATTAAAGTATGAAACTTGTCAGATGCCTATAAAGCCCTGCATTGTGCTCCAAGAATACTGATTGGTTTAGCTTCGACAAGGTATGTTGTATGATCTCCTCCTGTATAGATGGGGATGGGAAACTCGGAAAAAAGATGAGAAATTTTGAATGGATGTGTGTGATGAAGTGGAAATGTACCAGAAGCCAAGAACCTGTTAACAATAATCAAATCAGATCAAGACCTGCAAAGACGCAGATGATTTCGGAAACAGTATAACTAATACCTGACCAATCTACCTCAAGGCATGTGGTTTTGCTGAGAAGAAAAACAAAACATACTCTTCTTGCGATGGACAAACTCACACGAGTATTACCAATGACAATACATATTAACAAGCAAGGAAATGCTCATTCTACCTAAAATCTTATACTGTCTGAATCCAAACGCATCAAAAGACGGAAAACCAAAACCGGAGAACATGTAAAACTAGCACTTTGGTGACTATGTTTCTATAAGCAAACTAGAAAGAGTACAGTACTTGTGCAGCACACTACGTATGGCTTTAAGCAAAAGAAAACAATAGCAAGGCACAAGACTCATGTGGTTAGAGCAAGACTCGGTTGTTAGTTGCTTACAAGGGCAAATCAACCCTGATCTGTATTGTATCAAGTCACACGAGAGCAATTTAAATACTTGCCAAAGAAACATTTCAACTCAGCACGAGAATCCGAAAACCAATTTTGAGTTTGTTGATGTTAGCTCTGCCAAAATCAAAAATGCACCGAACAAGTGAATTAAAAAAAGCCTTTGGCTTTATTGTATACCAAACAGGAATTTGATAAATTTTGATCAAATCGTGTAAGAATGTAATAGCTGTACTTAAAGACAGAAGCTTGACTAATTATCAGTTCCACGAGCAAAAACAAGCTCACCTCTTCTTCTCTCCATCTATAGACTCCCAAATTCGATTCGTTTTAATTCTCATTCGCGCTTCCACCGCCAACAGAAGGATACGACGCCATGGATCCGAACTTGTTCTGCTGCATCATATATGGATTTGCTTCAAACGCACCAGGTCCATGATGATGATGGTTCTGATGATAAGGATCATGGCCGTGATTCTGGTGATGATATCCTTGCATACCCATATGATGCGCATAGACTGGCATCTGCATCATCGGCGGCGCACCGTACGGTACCGGAATCGGCACTCCAACGTGTCCGGCCGATCCATTCCCTCCTCCGATGTCTTGGAAGCTCTGTGGAGGCACAGGCGTTGATGAGAAGAGCTTATCGGAAGTAGACGGACCTTCCGTCGTCAACCCCTGCATCCGCTTGAGGTACAGCCTGTACTTCTGGAGATGAGAGGCTACGTTCTCTCGAGTCAGCCCTTCGACGTTCATCAGCTGCATAATCGTCTTCGGGACGGCGTTTTTAATCCCCAAGTGAGCCACAACGTCAACGAATCTCTTGTGCAGCTGCGGCGTCCACACCAGACGCGGCCGTTTCAGTGTCTTCCCGGTAGCATCCTCAGTTCCCGAATCTCCTTCCTCCGCCGTTGAGAGATCGACACCGCCATCGCCATCGCCGTCGGATGTTTTCTGTTTCTTCGAATCGGATCCGGGACTGCTCGATCCGACCCGATCTTCTTCCTCCACCGCGACGCCGGTTTTGAAGCTATTGCTGTTGTTGTTCGAGGAGGAAGTGTTGGGGCCGGAAGATCCGCCGCGCAGAGACGAGAGCGTCGTCTCCGATGCGCGATTCACATCCTGGATCGTACGGCTCTTCTCCGGGGTTATGCTAAAAGCCATCGCGAGATTCGCCGGAATCAGAGAGTGAGAAAGCGATGCTAAATCTTCGTCGCTGGGTAGCCCCATCTCCCATTCAAGAACCCTATCTCCGTCGCCGGAAACATCGTAATCGCTCATCCTCACTTCCTCACCCACTTCTACTCTCTGATTTTCGTTATTGAGAGCCCTTAGAAAGATCTCTGATTCTCGGATCAGAGATCGGAGAAAAGCAAGATTGAAAATTCGTGGAGAAGTTTGGTTTGTGACGACGATGAGCAATTTTCAAAAAGAGAGAGAAAAATATCAATTGTTCATTGTTTTATCCTTTTTCCGAGGGAAAAAAAAAAGCAAAAGATAAGAGAAAAAGCGCAATATCTAATTCCAGATGGGCCTTGGGTTAGTGCCAACGTGGACGAGTTAGCTAGATATTTTTGATCTTCTACCGACTCAACCAATCTCTTTAGAACACGTCATAAGTGAACGCTTCGTAACAATAGTCGCGCTGTAGAGGATTAAACACGAAATTACAAAAGTAGGCACGTAAGATGAGCCACGTGGATTTAAAAGGGCCAAGTAAGCTATCTCCGTGGGTATTTCGGTCATTTACTAACGACTTACCAAGTTGCCTATGTGGGCCCAAGAGAGAAAGTGGGCAAAGCCGGTGGGTTAGGCCAGCTGGAGAGAGAAAAGAGGAGAAAGATTCGGTGATGAATGTGTACAGTGCTGACACGCAATACGATATATGAACCGTTGGATCATGGTTTTAGATATTTATAGAATCAATCTAACGGCACAAAATGGCAACAAAGTTCACGATTTCTTCTTTTTTATCATTATTGAGAAATGAAAATAAATATCGAGGAAAAGCCACTCTGGCACTCTGTGGGCTTCCTCAGCATCTCTGGTTCGAATCACAGCTTCGTTATTGGAGATAAATATGGGCCTGTGGGCCCGGTAGAGGAAATGAAACGTTCCTTTCGTCCTTATCTTCATCTTCTTCTTCTTCTTCTTCGAGTGACTGTACAGGTTAGGGTTTACTCGTTACATTTCTCTTCAGGTTTCTCGTTTGGTGAACTCTTGAAGAGAAGGAGGATCGATTCTGGTTCTTGTTTTTTTCGGGAAGATCTTTGTGTGTTCTCTCTATCCCTCTTCGATCCTCGTCAATGACCTCGCTACTCCTCCTCAGAACCCTCCCGCTACTCCGCAACGGTTTTCTCAACCACCGTCATCGAGTCAGCATCGCAGCCGCTGGATTCCTCTCTCACCGTCGGCGTCTGTTGTGTTCCCTTGCTGATAAACCACAGTTTCAGGGGGATGACTCTCGGGCGGAGGGATCCGCCGCGGCTATGAACTCTCAGTCGCCTGTTGATGATAGCTGGCGTTTTGAAGATCCTGATTATCGGAAGTGGAAGAACCTAGAGGCGGAGATTCTTCGAGATATCGAACCTATAGCTCTTCTCGCTAAAGACATTCTTCATTCGGATAGGTAACTTTCATTATTATTTTTCCGGCAGAAGATGAATTTCACGGTCTGTTTTGTAGGATAGTTTAGTGGAGTTGTAGTTATGATTCGAGTGTTGGGTTAGATCAGCTGCATTATCGTCTACCACAACTTGATAGAACTGAATCTTCAAAATGTAGTGCCAATGTTTTGAATTACTTGGAATGAATCCCTCAAGTTCTTGAAGTACTTGGAATGAATCCCTCAAGTTCTACAATAGCTGTTCCATGTTTGGATTAATCTTCGGATTAGGTCTAATCTACAATGATTCCAACCAAACTGCTTTGTGGATAGGCTAAATTTTTGCTAGAGAAGTTTTTCCAATTGCTTTTTTTATTGAGAAATTTAGCGATGGATGCTTCAAGCTTGATCGGATCATTGATATTTAGCCTTGTACTTACTAATCGTTCTCCATACGGTGATAGATGCTCTTTTGTATCTTCAGTCTACTGGAACAATAGCCAAATATGAAGTGTTCTGTAGTGAACTATTGATATTTGAAGCTAGCTTCAGTGCATGCTCACCGAATGAACTGTTTTTTTCTATTATTATGATAAGCAGGTATTTGGATGGTGAAAGGTTAGAGTTTGAGGATGAGAAGATTGTCATGGAAAAGCTTCTTGCTTATCACCCTTACTCCAAAGATAAAATTGGATGCGGTCTTGATTTTATAATGGTACGTAAGATCTTTGATCTCTTATCGTATAAGCATCATCTGGAGGTATTGTGCATGTTTCCCCCACATCATTAGGATCAATTCTCGAACCACAATTATAGATAGATGACTCACTTGCATGCTGTGTCTAAAAATGTGAATAGATATAAATGGTTATATCCGTAACTTTTCATTTGCTTGCATGGACTCTTACAAATAATCCAAACCCTCATTGTTACATCCGAATTCCCTATCGAAGTATGATGCTGCATCTGTTTTCTTCAAACTAAGCTTTCACACACCTTGCTTTACCATCTATGCATTACACATGTTTCTATTGTCTTTATATTAGTTTTGTGTATTATTAGATAACTGATGAACCTACAAAAGTGGAAGTTATGTGATAAGCTAGTTTAATCCGTGAAACCATATCTGTAGGAGTCTTTCTGCAATCTCTTTGATGTAATTCACCATTACATTTTATCTTTTAATATGATTGAAAGTACTACTACTAGTTGTAATGTGTGTGGTTGAGAATGCTTATAAGTGGCTACTTGTTATTGGCAGGTTGATCGACATCCTCAATTCAGGCACTCGAGGTGCCTCTTTGTTGTGAGAACGGATGGTGGATGGATAGACTTCTCCTACCAGAAGTGTCTTCGAGCCTATGTCCGAGATAGGTACCCGTCTCACGCTGAGAGATTTATTCGTGAACATTTTAAGCGTGCTAGTAGCTAAATCATAATTGGATTCTGTAATACCGTCCCACTCATTCATCACAGCAAATCCTTGTATAAATTTTGCTGCTTCTCGTTACTGAAGTCACACAGAACGAAATCAGTTATGAAGCTTTTGTTGTAGAAAATGTGGAATGGTTCAATCCATTGGCAGGCTGAGATTAAAACGTCTCGAAACCCTAATCGCCTTTAAATTCCAAAGGGAAGCGTTGAGTAAAATATATCTTCTCTATTAAAGAAAGCATAAGAGAATTAATTCAATGCTCAAACCAGAACCACGAATCTGGTCAGAAAAAAGTGCATGTTAGGTCAAAGTGTGTTCATGGTTCAATTTGTTGATGAGGAGAGCGAGAAAGAGAACGGAAATGAGTGCATTTTAAAAACATATCAAACGTTTATGGAAGGAGACATATCAAACAAGTATTAGTGGATGTAATTTGACATTATAAACTTTGACGAGGTCAAGTAGCTTCTATTCTATGACGCATTTCATCATGTCCTATGTAACCGAATGGTATCTAACAATTAGTGTTTCCGAATCTAAAATTAAATAGAGTTATTTACACTCTATATCATATTTTAGATAACATATTTTGACACTTTATCACATAGTCCACTTATTGGATAGCGAAAAGACATGAGTGCCTTTATGGCAAATCAAAATTTACAATAAACCATTTCTCTTTCTCTTCATGTGTACATGATAATGTGGATGCAAATGTCGTCGGTGAAATGAGAGATTAAAGATGTGAGAGAAAAAAATTATTTTCCCCCATCTGTTTTGTTTTATATTTTTCTATATTTGTGAATGACATAAAACAATTTTTTTTAGTTAGAATGAATTATAATTCTATTTTGTCATTATTTTAAGATCTATTTTACGATAGTTTAGGTGTCAAACAATTTAAAATATATATATATATATATATATATATATATCTATAAATCATAAGTCTAATTAGAAATCCATTTGAATGATGAACTGTGGACAATATAATATGGACATATGGACGTGGACATGTCAATGGAACACTGTCCACTCATGTCAATGGAACACTGTCCACTCATGTCAATGGAACACTGTCCACTCATGTCAATGGAACACTGTCCACGCGATCATGTCTACGTCCATATTACATTAAACATTTGTTTAATACTAATGTTCAATACTAAATGGACACACATGTTTTGTTCATGATAAATGCTAACATGTCCACGATACTATTGATTCATTATTTTTCCATGAAAAATTATTCATTCTTGTTTGAGCGAATTTCGAGAACAATAATATAAATAATCAGTACGGTGGACATGTTTATGTGTACCAATTTTAATTGATATTTGTGTAAAATGTTTATCCACGTTGATATGTCAATGGAACATTGTCCACACGATCATGGACACACATGTTTTGTCCATGATAAATGCTAACATGTCCACGATACTATTGATTCATTATTTGTTCATGAAAAATTGTGTATTCTCGTTTTAGCGAATTTGGAGAACAATAACATAGATAATCAGTACGGTGGACATGTTTCTGTGTACCAATTTTAATTGATATTTGTGTAAAATGTGTATCCACGTTGATATGTCAATGGAACACTGTCCACGTCCATATGTACATATTACATTAAACATTTGTTTAATACCAATGTTCAATACTAAATGGACACACATGTTTTATCCATGATAAATGCTAACATGTCCACGATACTATTGATTCATTATTTGTCCATATGAAAAACTGTATATTCTCGTTTTAGCGAATTTCGAGAACAATAACACATATAATCAGTACAGTGGACATGTTTCTGTGTACCAATTTTAATTGATATTTGTTTAAAATGTGTATCCACGTTGATATGTCAATGAAACACTGTCCACGCGATTATGTCTCGTCCATATGTCCATATTACATTGTCCACATCTCATCATTCAAATGAATTTCTAATTAGACTTCTGATATTTTTATAATTTTAAAAAAAAAAATTGTTTGACACATAAATTATAGTAAAATGGATCTTAAAATAATGACAAAATATAATTATAATTTATTCTAAAAAAAATATTTTATGTCATTCACAAATATAGAAAAATACAAAATAAAACATATGGGGAAAAATAATTATTTTGTCTCACATCTTTAATCTCTCATTTTGTTCACGACATTTGCATCCACATTATCATATACACCGTACACGCGACGAGAAAGAGAAAGATAAAAAGAGTTTACTGTAAATTTTGATTTGCTATAAGGGCATTCATGTTTTTTCGCCATCCAAAAATGTTAAAATGTGATATCTTGTGTAAATACTACGTTACAATGTGTTATAGAGTGTAACGCACTCAATTAAATACTCGGATCAAGTTTAGATATGCGACTATCAAAAATTTGGTTTGTAAATATGAATCTCAAAACTCGGATATTCAAGCGGAGTAAGGCAAGGGGATCCCGTATTCAAGTGTCTCTCACATTTGCTCAACAATGATGCTCGGAGGAGCGAAACACAAAAATGTACAATCTCAAAAAAAGAACACACAAACCAGTACGCCTTGTTCTGTCCAGAAGATGAGCAAGAGACGAGTATAATTTATCCAACCATATTGACTCTAGATATAGATCTCAAAAAGTCATGTTTTGGTTAACAAAAAAAAAAGCATTTATTTGACCCCCCAAAAAAAAAGTTTAACCAAAAAGCATTTAATCCCTATATTTATATTTAATAAACTAAACAAATGTCAGGCGATTAGGTTTAGTTGCCGGTGAGAGAAAAAATGGATCTTTCTTAGCTTGCCTCTCCGGCGCCCGGCGTTGCTCGCCGGAGCTGTGAGAGGGTCTTTAGGGTTTGATTGTGTTTTTATTTTTGGTTTGCCTCAGCTTGTTCTGATTGTTTTATTGGTGAAGAGGAAGACTTATGGAGCGACGAAGAGAGTCACGGCGTGAGTCTCTGCTGTGTTGCGGCGGCGAGTTTTGCTCTGACTAGCAGTCTCGGGTGATGGTGGTTCTGGTTCGTGGCTCGTGGCTCGGCTCTGAGCCTTGGATGTCGGAGTCTCTGTCCTTCTGGATCTGTTAAATTATTTCCTCCTCTCATTGGTTTTTCGTTGGATTCGCTTGGTGTAGACCTTGCTGTTATGGCTTCCCTTTTGGGGGCTTAGTTTCTCTTCCTCGGCTAAGTAAATAGTTGTTAGTTTGGGGGTGGAGCTCTTGTTTTCTGTATGTGGGTTATTTGGGGTTTTGGTTTCACTCTCTTTGATCTCGGGAAAGTACCGGTTTGGTTGTGGTGTTTGGTTTAGGATGGTTTCTGAATTTCCCATTTTATGTTCGTTGAATCTTAAAAGGTAGTCTCCTTCCGTCGTTTAGTTTAAAAGAATAAATAGATTTTCTTATGTGGTTTTTTACCGGTCAATTCTTGTAAGGTTAACCTCTTGTGGAGATGCAAAGTTCTAGATTTAAACCGTGTCGGGAGAAGATTAGATGGGTAGAAATTAGATTCTCGTCGTTTGCATCAAGTTTTAGGGATAATCGGTTTAATTGGTTCTTCATTCGCGGTTTCTTCTATCCTCGTCTTCCCTCCGCTTGCGTTGTTTGGTCCTCCTTGCTTCATTCCGACTCTTCCCATGGTTTCGAGAGTTTCAACTTCGACTTCAATATTTCATCTTATGTATTTTGTTGTGTCTTCCTTTATTTGGATTTTGTCTCCAGGAGTGTCTTGTACTCGTTGGCTTTTGTCTCTGGAGATTTTTTATAATCCGCCGGCTTTGTCTCTGGAGATATCTTATCATCCGCCGACTTTGTGTAATCTGCTAGTCTTGATATAAATTGTATCGTTTTAGTGATCAATATAATAAGTTTTCAGACGAAAACAAAAAAAAAACTAAACAAATGTCAATCAATGTTGATGATCGAGATATAAACAAACAAATATTACAAGAAAACAAACATTTTTTGAAGTTCTAAACAAATATTACAAACAAACAAAATTATTTAAATATACTACTCTTAAAGCATACTACTTACCCCCCGAAACGACGACGTATAAATTACTTTCCAAGAAAACTTAAAGAAACTTCTTCGAAACCTCTCAGGCGTTTTCACTTTTCACATTTGAGGTCAAACATCTCGCACACGCCAATGCCGCTCCCTTCACTCCAGAACCACCACCGTTAATAACTCCGTCATCATCTCCCCCAGTCAAACACTGTCACGTGTTATAACCGTCTAATCTTAACGCCGTTATCACTCACCTACAAAACCGCGTTATATAACCAAACGTTTTTTCGTTCTTCCATTCTCTCATATAACTTTTTCTACTGCTTCGCTCTCTCAGATCCTTTCACCAGCAACACAAGCCAAGCGATGATGCCATCTAGGTCGGCGGCGACAACAACTCCGACGACGGCTGCTACTACGTCGTATTGGTGCTACAGTTGCACGCGTTTCATCAGCGTTTGGTCTGACCAAGACGCAAACGCCGGCGTCTTGTGTCCTTATTGCGACGGCGGTTTCATCGAAGAGATTGAGGATTCTTCCGCCGCGGAAGCACCGGCGACTCCGGCGTTACAGGAAGTTAGATCGGTGGAAGATAATCATAGATCTGTAATTAGACGACGGAGATCCGGTCGCCGCACGTCGTTTAATCCGGTAATCGTTTTACACGGAGGAGCCGGTGGTGAGAGAGTTGAGAACGAAGAAGGAGAAGGGATTACTAGGGATCGACGCGCTTATGAGTTCTACTACGACGATGGATCCGGTTCGGGTCTTAGACCGCTACCGGATTCTGTATCCGAGATCTTGATGGGATCTGGATTTGAGCGGTTGCTAGAGCAATTGAGCCAGATCGAGGCGTCGACGACAGGGATCGGTAGATCTGGGAATCCTCCGGCGTCGAAATCAGCGATTGAGTCTTTGCCGAGAGTCGAGATCTCGGATTGCCACATGAAAGCGGAGGCGAATTGCGCCGTGTGCACGGAGGTTTTCGAGGCGGGAATGGAAGGGCGTGAGATGCCGTGTAAGCACATTTTTCACGGCGATTGCATCGTCCCGTGGCTCTCGATCCGGAACTCGTGCCCTGTTTGTAGATTCGAATTGCCTTCGGATCCGATTCAACGGAGTAACGAGGAAGAACACGCCGTGGGGATGACGATCTGGAGACTCCCCGGCGGTGGATTCGCCGTTGGAAGGTTTAACGCGGCGATGAGAGAAGGGGAGAGAATTTTGCCGGTGGTGTTAACGGAAATGGACGGCGGTGGGCTCGGGAGTAACGAGGGACCGAGACGAATCTCATGGGTTAGGGCACATGGGACTCCGGAGATAAGCAGAAACGGTGGTCGCTCAGGCACCGGCGGTAGATTAAGGAGAGCAGTTCGTGGAATGGTTTCGTTTATGAGGAGGGTGAGACCAAACCGTGGTTCTTCTTCTTCTCCTTCTTCCAATCTTATAGATTTGGATACAGACGGCGAATCTAGGGTTATGCATCGATCGACTTCGTTGATCAGAAGATTTTTCTGACGAGAGTTTGCATCGGTGGAGAAAAATCATCAAATCAGGTTAGGGGAAATGAGTTCAAATTTTGTTTGTTGATTCAAACAATGTAAATATAAAATTCAGAAGAGATTGGAAACCTACTATTTTTTTGTTATTGTTTTTTTCTCCTTTTTGTAATTTCGATTAATCTTTTTAGTCTGTTACATGAAATTTATGGGAACAAAATGTCAAATTCATTATGTTCGTTAAAGATTCTTGAATTTATTTGACTCTCTTGAACCAATTTCTGAAGCTTTTTTTCGATTCCGAGAAAGTGAAAAAGTATGTGTTCAGTGTTCTTTTTGACGGTGAGAAATGAATGCACCGAAAGACGAAGAGAGAAGTTGCCAAATTTGAATTCAAATCCATTCGAGAGTTTTAGTTTCATTTATGGCAAATCCTTATGATTGAAGTTTGTTTCCCGGAAACATCATTTCGATATTCCGTTGCATATCAGGAAAGCTTTCGAGTTACGTCAATACTGAGATTTCACGAATGTATAAATCTATACCTATCGGTTTCACAAAAAATATCATTTTAACATATTTCACATATTAAAAAAACTATTAAAATTTATATATTATCTTTATTAATACACTAAATAATTTTTCTCTATTTAATTAATACACTAAAACAATAAAGTTAAAACTGTATTTTTATTCAAAATTATGGATTAAAAATAAGTCTAGACATTTTACACAGACCCAAAAAACAGGGATTGGGATATGTTTCGGATATAACTAAATAACCAATCGGATCTTCTTTCAATATAGTTAAGGTATCAGATCGGTTCGGATAATACATGATACTCGTTCGGGTATCCGAAAAAAATCTAATACATGATATTTTCCTGAATCATGCAAAAAAATATTGGGTCGAACGATCCCATCGCTGGATCGATCGATCCACCATCTAGCAAGTATTTTTGGGATTGATCAACCACATCTAGATCGATCGGTCCAGCCCGGATCGATCTATCTCCACGCTAGACCGGTCGATTCTGTTTTTGGGTTTTCGGATTTTATGGTTTATACGGTTATTTTGTGGGTACATTCGGGTAATATAGTTATAAAGTAACCAACTCGAACCGGAACCGACTGTTTTCAGTTCTAATTCGGTTTCAAAATCAAGTAATCATACCGAACTGAACCGATATGACCCGAATTTTTCTCAGTTCCTATATGGTTACTAAAGGTTTTTACCCGAAATACTCGATATTTGAAATACCCGAGCTGAACCCGAACGGATAACCCGAATGCTCATGCCTAATTAAAAACATAAAACATCACTGTTTGTGAAGATACTATTATTTTATTTTGAGCTGTTAAAAAAAAAAAAAAAATTGTTCATAAAAAGAGACTATTATTTTATTTTGCAGGTTTAAAGTTGAAATGGATATATAGGTGGCATGATTCTCCCATTCGTCACTACCTCCATCACCAGCTGATCATCTGAATTATTCAAACATTTAATTTGACAAATAATATATCTAAAGGATAGATAGGCTCATAGACACGGCTTAGATAATTTTCTTTCATTTATGGAAAAATAAAATGTTTTTTTTGTTTCTAGTGATAGGTACTCTCTACTCAATGGGGTGGTCCCAAAAAAACATCGATGATTGTCGGAACTAAATAAAAGTCACGATGTTTGCGTCAGATATTTTTTCCTAACAGCCATCGTAAATGTGTAATCAAAGAGAGTAAAATCCATCAGATTTCTAAACATTTTTAACGACGGTATAAATCAATTTGTATGAATATTCCGTTACATAGCTACAGATTACTAATGAACATTTTTGTTTGGTAAAAAGAAGATTTATTTATAAACATACACTTTCGTCGAAATACTTCATTTATATAAGGGGCGTGCCTACTAGGTTAGGAAAAAGGTTTTTGCCTCATGCCCCCAAAATATATAGAGTTTTTGGGGTCCCCAAATTTATAAAATATAGTGTATCAAAGTGGTTTTCAGGGCTTTTGAATTTGGTAAGAAGTGACCCAAGTTCGATCCTTGGCAAAAAAAAAAAATTATTTTTTAGTTACGCTTTAACAACATGAAATCCTTATAGAAAAAGGAAATCGAGAATTGACAGAAAAAAGAAAATCGAGAACTGACGGATCAAGCTCTCAATTCTCTTGAGACAAGACTTGAGCAATTTCAGAAGTACGAAGAAACATCATGTGCTTATCTTGAAGCCTCTTTAAAACTTGGAAATCATTCAGATATTGTTGGGAATGATTTGTATTTTGAACTAACAGTTCTAAAAGAGGCTTTGCCAGGAAACTGCAACAGATTCGTCGAAATGTTGAACTTTTTTAAAGGAATGGAAGATTGTTATCCAAACTCATGAATTGCATATCAAATATTGTTGACAATTCCAGTGTATTTTGCCTCTGCCGAAAGAAGTTTTTCAAAGTTAAAATTGATAAAGTCTTATATGCGATCAACTATGTCACAAAAAAAATTGAATGGTCTAGCTAGCTATCATATCCATAGAACGAGAACTAGTTAGGAACCTTGATTATGAGAATTTGGTGAAAGAGTTTATTGAAACATAAAGAAGAAAGATTATGTCTTAGTCTTTTTAGGTTACTGTTCGTTTTGAAAAATTTATGTCATTTCAAAACTATATTACATTTATTTTATATAAAAAAATTATATTGGAAGGACCCATGTTTTTAAATTCGCCTTAAGCCTCTAAGAGCATCTGCATTGGTGAGACACCCATAGGGAGTGTCTCAACAAAATTATATTAATATTTTAATAGAATTTAGTTATAAAATTAAATTTTAATTTTTAAATAAAATTAGTACAAATAATAGAATCATGTCAAATTTATGAAACAGAGCAAAAACAGAGTATAATACTTTTATTTAATGTTCAGGTACACTTCGATGGTATTTGAAACAGAGCAAAAACAGAATATAGACACTATATATGAATCATATTTGTATTTTTTGGTGATTTCGCATTTATATGTATTTATGATGATTTCAAATTTTATGAATTTATACTTTTTTATCAATTATATGATGAGATTTCTTATAAAAATGTTATATTTCATGAATTTAGAAACTTATATGATTAAGATCATGTTGTAAAACTAATATAATTAATATCATGATTAAATAAGAAACATGGGCAATTTAGAAATTTTTTATTAATAATGAAGATGTACATTTACATTAAAATGAACAAACAAACATAGATTCATCTAGATGAATCATCCAAATGAATAACAAAAATAGAAACAAACATCATCTAGATGATCCATCTAGATGAATCATTTAAATGCATCATTTGGATGCTTATGTCAAATGGACTACCAAACAGGGCCAGACATGTCTCATGAGTGTCAAATGGGTGTCTCATTTGAGAGACTCTACACTTTCTCTTTTTTTTTTTTTTTCATTTATTTAATGGTGGGTGTCTTATTGAAACAATACACATGCTCTAAAAGCATCTCCATCGGGGGTTCAGGAGAGAGGTTCTTAGAAAAAAAAAATTTAATAAAAAAACCAATAATGTTAAGAACCGATCCTTAGCAAAGGACTTTTAGGAGCGGTTCTTAGGCAGGTTCTTAAGACACATGTTGAAACTGCATTGGTTTTAACCAAAAACCATTTTTTCTCGCCGATCTCGACATTTTCTCTCCTTCTTCGATTGTATCGGCGACGGCGAAAGCGAAATCGATTTGGGGGTTTTGTGTTGCGAGCGGAGTTCGTGGAGACGGTGCTCGAGGATCTCGGGCTACATGTCGATGTGCTGTCCGGTGAAGAGGAAGCGAGGTTAGTTTATCTAGGCGTGCTTCAGTTTCTTCCGGTATTTGAGAAATCCGTCTTGTGTATCGATATAGGAGGTGGGTCTACTGAGTTTGTTGTTGGTAAGCGTGGTGATGTGAAGCTTGTTGTTTCTTTGAAGCTAGGTCATGTGAATTTGACACAAATGTTCTTGAAAAATGGTATTGGGTTGACGGAAATGAGAGACCATATCCGTCATGCGATTGATGAGTCTAGGTTAGCAGATAAATTGAAAGAATTCGATGGCGGTTGTGGGATCTTCTGGAACTATACGAGCTATTGAGAATGCAGTTTTCAGCGGCTATGGGACTGATATGCGTCAATTCAATCTCGAGGGGTATAAGAGGGATTGGAAATTTGGTACAAGAGAACTGAGCAGCGTTGTAGCGAAGCTATGCAGTGAAGGAGATGAAGAGCAGATCCGGAGAGAAGGCTTTTTCAACAGAAGATCAGAGTTCATTGTCGCTGGGGTGGTATTGTTGGAGGAAATATTCAAGGCTCTCGGTATCGAGGAGATGGAGGTCTTTGGCTAAAGCTTTTGATGGATTATGATTTGAATGCATTGGCAGAGGGTGTGATTGCTGATTCTTTGGCTAAAGCTTTTGATGGATTATGATTTGAATGCCAATGCGAGGTGGCGATCAGTCATGAGGCTTGCCACACGACTCAATGAAAAAAAAATGAATGAATCATGTCAGACACTGTGCCAACATAGCCAAGGTACTTTCTAACCGCAACCTATACAAGCAATGTATTTGTGACATGTTGTCATAACTAGGTTGTGTAATAACTTAGGATGTTTGATGTGTTTTTTCTATGAACTAGGCTGTGAAATAACTCATGATGTTTGATGTGTTTTTTGTATTGGAGGTGGCTGTGTAATAAGTCATGATGTTTGCTTTGTTCCTTGTATGAACTAGGCTGTGTAATAAGTCATGATGTTTGATGTATTTTGGTGTATGAACTATTATGTCTTTTGTTGTATGAACTTTGATGTGTTATTGCTATAACTTTGATGTGTTCTTTGAGTGAATGCTCATGTGTTACTTGTTGTCCCTTAAAAACAGAAATGGTGTTGTCACCAAGCTGTCGTGTGTTACCAAGCTGGTCAAGCTGCTCTTCCTTTTATCCAATGTAATAAACATCTGCTCTCTGTTTTTGAAGACCATAATTAAGGGAAAGTCCATAATGTTTTTGTGTAATAAACATATGTTTCATTTTGTGTAAGGGAAAGTCGAATGTAATAAGGGAATGTCCAATGTAATAAGGGAAAGTACAATATGTCCAATTTCAATATATATATTTTGTATGTTTTAAATTTCATGTAATGCAATATAAATTTGATTTTATAAAATATTGTATGTTTTAAATTATTATAAATATAATTTATATTTAAAATAAATGATATTCTAAAATATTAAATTTTTTTTTAAGAACCCCTACTTGAGGTTCACCATTGGACACTCAAAAATTGATTGGGTTCTTAATTTTCAAACAATCCAAATTTTGTTATTAAAATAATGTTAAGAACCCCATGAGGGGGTTTAGGAATGGAGATGCTCTAAATTATAAACCCAAGAGCATCATTATTGGAGAAACCCATTTGGGATTCTTAATGATTATTTAATTAATAAACTTAAGTTAAGAAACTTAGTTAAGAAACTTGAGAAAAAAACATGTTTATTGGGAGAACCCCTAATAGGGTTTTTAACAAAAAAAAAAAATTATAAAATTAAAATTTGAAACATACATTTGATTTAACATGAATCTTTTTTAAAGTTGTAAAAAAAGTTTAGAATTTTAAAGTTGAAATTATGAAATTTTTTTTTTTTTTTTAAAGTTAAGAATTTTTTTTTGAGAAATTGTTCAAAATGGCACTTTTTGAAAACTTTCTGACCAAACTAGCACCCTAATAAAAAAGTCTCATTTTTAGCATTCATTATAGATAAAATACTATTTTACTGTGATATAATTTTCCACCCACGATCTTAACGTCCACACGCACAATCTCTCCTTTATAAATCCTTTCTCTTCCCCACTAAAGTTATCATCTCTCTCTCCACGTTTCTCGCCAACAAAACCAACAAACAAACTCTCTCTCATCTATATTATTATTAGCAGATTTTTTCGTTCAACCTAAATCGAAGAAGAATCTCAGAATCTCCGGCGACAAATTTCAAACAACGCGAAAGAGAATCGGAGGATTTTTGAACGATTTGTAGTTGTAGGAAGGAAAAAAAAGATGTGTTGTGGACGGATTTGCATGCTGTGCACGTGTTTGCTTTTGGTGGTGATCGCGATTGGGTTTCTATTCGGATTCGGAGTTTTTAAGGATGGATTCCACAAGATCCACGATTCCATCCACCTCGATTAAGATCCGAGATTCGGCTGCGGCGGAGGCAGAGGCGTTGGGCGTCGCGGTTACGATTGGTTCACAGATAAAGCATCAATAGCAATCTCATCGGGAAAAGCCATACAACTAAACTGATTCCTTTGGAAGATCACTTTGTATGGTGGACCAAGTGATCTTCCAAAGAATTCTCCGGTTGGTTCACAGATAAAGCATCAATGGCAATCTCATCGGGAAAAGCCATACAACTAAACTGATTCCTTTGGAAAAGTCACTTTGTATGGTGGACCAAGGGCAAGTGCAATACTGAACATACCAGAAGCACGGTCGTTCAACCATGAGTACTGTTCCAGGGCTTGCACCGTTGAAGTTGTAGAAGACGTTTATGGTGCTATAGACCACATTCACCGACATGGGAGGTAAGAAACTCGACATAACAAGACATTGAATTTTGTAATCTTTTTGCATATGTACTCGAAATGTTCACTATTTACCTTCTCTTGTATGTTGTTGCGAGCAGTGCACACACAGACTGCATTGTGACAGAGGATACCGAAGTTGCAGAGCTATTCCTTCGCCAAGTGGACAGGTAAAATACCGGATCATGAACTTGCTTAATGTCTGTCTTTGATTATGTTGGTAACTGACTGTAAGATGTGCGTCCTTGAACAGCGCTGCTGTTTTCCACATCGCAAGCACAAGATTCTCAGATGGTTTTCGATTTGGACTTGGTGCTGAGGTAAGTGGGAGACATACCAATAATCCTATATATCAAACGGGAAAAAAGGGAAGAGTGAGTGATGAAGTATGTTTTGGTTGGTATACATAGGTGGGAATAAGCACATGCAGGATCCATGCTCGTGGTCCAGTCGGAGTTGAAGGATTACTTACAACAAGATGGTACCATTTTAGTTACTTAAGCTTTTTCTTCTTAGTTTTATCTTTAAATTTTCATGGTGAAATGGTTTTAAGTATGAATGATGGTGGTTGCAGGATAATGAGAGGAAATGGACAAGTTGTGGATGGAGACAATGGGATTACTTACACCCATCAAGACGTTCCCATCCAATCTTAGAAGACTTTGTGTGTTGAGGCTTGAGGAGAGGATAAGCTTTTTGTTTCCTCTCTGCTAATATCATATCCTATTATTACTGTTATTGAAACCCTCTCTTATGTAGTGGTTTTGATTTAGGGTTTAGGGATTGCAACAAAAATAAGTTCCATTTACCACTTGGTCTTGCTCATAAGTAAGATGAAATGAAGAACATTTTATTAGCTTCTCTTATTGTCAAAAAGAAAAACTCGTTGTAAGGCTACCTACACCTTTCTGATTTATCATTTTTTTTATCTATATCTTTGCATTTGAGTTTGGAATTGCATTGGTTATCATCAGACCTTAATACAACAAAGTCGCATATGAACTTGAAAGTCATTACCATTAATTCTCAAAGATTGTGCAAAATGGTAAACACGTTTGAATGCTAAGAACGCACACAAGAGTGTTCTAATTCTTACATTTCTAATTTCTTCCAGGTTCTTAAGGAATCGTTTCATTCTTCCATGAACTTTTTAACATTCTTCAACCACATCAAGTACTCTCGCTTCACTTTTCTCATCATGTACTCGTGCAAGAAATTTGTTGTGCTTGCTTTCACTCCTCTGATCTCCAGATACTTGTAGAATGTCTTCTACAGATTCTCGTCCAAGTCTCTGCAAAAGCCGAGGACACACAAGAGATCATTATAACATTGCAACCTTACACTTGCAGTTACTATTTAGAATTTTTGATTCACAAAGCTTACTCAAAATCAGGCCCTTCATTGGCCAGTTGATCTTCCAAAGAATTCCCCGGTTGGTTCACAGATAAAGCATTTATGGCAGAGAAATCTCCTCCTGTGTCTTTTAAAAAGTCCGCCAACTAAGAAGTTTCATCAACAACATAAAAGGAAATCCTGAACTGATTCTTTTGTACGTTATATATGTTCCTAAATATGTTTCATTTTCAAGAAATGATCAGTTTTCATCATTTGTTCATTTATGAAGTCTTTCCGAAATACGTTATATATGTTCCTAAATACGATTCATTTTCAAGAAAGGAGCATTTTTCATCATTTGTTCATTTCAGAAGACTTTCCGAAATAAGTTATATATGTTCCTAAATACGATTCATTTTCAAAAAAGGATCAGTTTTCATCATTTGTATCTTTCTTTATTTCTTTGTGTATCCAAAACATCAACACATTTGTTATGATGCTTCATTTACGCATAGAAATCAAAAGGAAATATCATTTTTTTATATAGTTTTCTGTTTTTGTTTATTTCAGAAAAATTTCGGAAGACTTTCCGAAATACGTTATATATGTTCCTAAATACGATTCATTTTCAAAAAAGGATCAGTTTTCATCATTTGTATCTTTCTTTATTTCTTTGTGTATCCAAAACATCAACACATTTGTTATGATGCTTCATTTACGCATGGAAATCAATAGGAAATATCATTTTCTGTTTTTGTGATGAAAGGAGTCAAGCACGGTGCCTGCGACTATCTGCTCAACCGGTTCGAATTGAGGAGCTCAAGAACATATGGCAACACATGGTGAGAAATAGCAAGTTTAAGAAGGTTTTGATGCTTCATTTACGCATGAAAATCAACATTTAATATAGTCTTTTATAGTTTTTCTGTTTCTTGTTCATTTAGGAAGACTTTCCTAAATACGTTATATATGTTCCTAAATGTTTCCTAAAGAATATGTTCTAAAATTACAAAGAACCTTGAAGTGCTCGTTCCCACTTCAAGGTGAAATCTATAGGCAATTGGTAGACTTAAATGTTTAATTATCAATCTAGCAACTAAAATCTCATGGTTAGTACTTTGATTTGGGATAACAGCAAAATGACATTGAGATATCTATCCACTTAATACGAATATGGATCCATTAACATAAACCCTAGAAACCTTAACGCTGATTTGGTTACATTTTTTCCTTAATGCTCTAAGATCAAATCCTCTCCCAAACAGCGAATCACCAAATTAACACAAATGATCCGAAATCCAAGACTATCTGATAATCAAGGGTGTGTTGGAGTTATTTGCATCTTGCTCTGTAAATTATCAGCAATGGCGTAATTAGGTTTCCCAAAATCACAATCGATCCCAATAGACGATACACAAAGAAATCTCAAAAATCCGATCTAAAACACATATGAAGGGGAGTGATTTGGTAATTATTATTCCAAGAGATGATCATTGGGATCCGACGACTTACCAGTGAGTCCGGCGGTTAGCTTGGTGATGAGGACGCCGGAGACGGCGAAACCGGTGATGAATGGCCAGCAACGTTTTGCATTCCCTCTTGAAGAACACCGGCCATGGATCTCTCTCTCTCTCTCTCTTAACTTGGGTTGTTGCCAGGTGACAAACCAGAGAGATCAAAAAATCAAAATTCACGGCAATCGATGATATATTTATAAGCCTATATGAAAATGATTGTGACCAATAAGCGAAGATCGAATTTCAGAGAACTTGAGGCTTGAAACGATGACCAAATGAGAAATAGGGAGAGTTTTGTTTAATTAAAAAACAAATGCTATGTTTGTGATTTTCTTTTAATGAATGCTATGTTTGTGATTTTCATCATTGTGTGCTAAATTATTGAACTTTAAGTTTTTTGGTGCTATTTTGTAGAATTGCCCTTTTTTTTTTAAGTTAGAATTAAGAAAATCTGGAAAAAAAAAATCTGGCAAAAAAAAAAATCCGGCGAATTAGGGGTTGACACGTGGCTATGAACAGTGTAAGAACCGTCGTAGAAACCGTATCTAAAAGTTCTTATTCAAGATACGTTTCATAAAAGTTTTTTACTATTCATATTTTTTATTAATATTTTTTTTTTAAGTGGGGTTAAAAAACCCACTTTTTTTCAGCGATAATGATGCTCTAAGAATCTAGCACTGTTTATATGTAGTGATGGATATTGTGTCGTCATTCACTAATTTCTACTGAGACTTGCGTCCAACATGGAAAAAAGTACACAAAAACTTACATTATCGGCATGATAATAGTTAACGAAAACATATGTAATAGGTTCTTGTTAACAACAATTATGTAATTGGTAATTGGTAATTGGTAATGGTTTTAAGAATACTAGGTAATACGTTGCGGGATTTTTTTTTTTTTAATTAACTTTTCAACTTTTAATTGCTTTAAAAGAATTACATTATTTTGTTGTTGTCTTAGTAATTTATTTTAAATTTTAGTAAAGTAAACTATATATTTAGATTTACATAATTATTATATGAATAAAAAGATTTTAGTAACAAAGTAAACATACCTCCATAGGTCATTAGAGTTTTTTTTTTTATCAATCTAGTTAGAATATATAGTTTTAAGATGGAATTGGTTGGTGCAGTGGACATACCAAAAACATGGCCATCTTTTGAATTCCAAATAAATAAGTTGCTGATTGTTATGGCGACGTTAATGGAATGGAGAATGGAGAATGGAGAATGGAGAATGGAAAATGAGACTACAACAAGTACCAAAGATGCATCTCTCATCGCTCAAAATGTAATGAATTATGATCGCTTATAATTTATGTAGAAATGAATTATCCCTGCTTTTTTCTTTTCACTGACTTTTTGTAACGATCGATGATGGCATATGTTCGGTAAAAAAACGTTGTAAAGCTCAGTTAATGAAAACGACGTTGTGCCCATTTACACTTAAAATTCCCAAAATCACGAAATCGATTTCTATAAACGCTAATCTTAGTTCGATTTCTCTCATCCTAAAATCGATTTCTTCTCTCTCGGTCTCTCTCTTACGACTTTTTTTTCTCGATTTCGTCTTCCTCTCCTCAATGGATTCCTCGATTTAGTATATGATGTTCATTGGTCCTGGCCCTTACCATCAAGCATTCCCCGAAGTATCACTATCTTCAGAATCTTGGTCCTGGCCCTTACTCTTCATGGTTAAGGCCGTGGGCATTTTCAACCCATTTGACTGTATCCTGGCAGGGGGAAGCAATTTCGCCATATTTTCCGTTTTAATAGTGGCTGGCAACTGGATAGCAACACGTATTTTACCAGTCTCTTGAATCTTTGAGCCATATTGAGTTTGTTTAGCTTTCATATCAGTGAAACTTTGCGGCAACCCTTCCATCTTACTCTGCGTGTTCAGCATCACCTTGAGGACACCATTTTTCCCCTGAACCCTGATCGGTCCATCAAAATTCATGTCACGCTTGTACTTCCTCTGTGACAATAACACATGAGATTTGCTTTCGTTTCCACTCACCATGCACCTGCTTCTATAACCTTGATTAGCAAAACCTATGTTCCTTGATCCATCTAAGCATGGTTTTCTTCTCTTCTCAATATATAAATATTTACTACTAGAGCCAGTTCCATATTCCCTATCAATGCCAAATTGACCAGACCCCAAATTTGTTTTCTTGCCGATATCAAAGGATCTCTTCATCCTCATTGCCAACAATTGATAAACTGTGTTTTTACCGGTTTCTAACATTTGTTTTTGTGTCTTTTATCGAGTCAAAGTTTGTCTTTTAGAGTCTTTTAGTCCTTCATCGAGTCTTTTCAGGTTTTAGCTGACTTTGGGAGAAAATGAGCCGTTTTGGGTGAAAATGAGCATATGGAGATACATGATCATGCAGAGACGTCAGAAGTTTGGCATTCATTGAAGGACTTACCACCGATGGATCGAGCTCAAACTTTGATACAGGACAGATCACTTGATTAGCTTTCATGTAGAAGTGGTTTGAGGTCATTCCAACGGTGCGATCAAAAGTTATGCCAGTTTTCGTAAAGACAGTCCAGTCTGGCGAGCTGAAGAAGCACGCACAGAGAGGGGGCTGGATCGATCAATCCAACCTTGAGAACACTTTCCAGATCGACCGAATCAAGTAGATCGATCGATCCCCCTGGGATCGATCGATCCACTTTTCTGACAAAAAAATGGCAGTTTTTAACTTCCTGTTTTGCCTTGGAATCACCCAAACTCGACCCAATTCGACCCAAGACCTATTTATACTTATTTTAAGCCACTTTCTAAGGCGAAGCTTTATTTTTCTACAGACTTTTACATCTCTTTCTTTGGGGAGACGAATCTCTGACTCTACATGCTTTTGAGAAGATTTCTAAACCATAGTTTATTGTTTTCTATTGGATTATGATTTCTTATTATCTCTGTTTTTCTTTGTTTCCATGTCTGAGTAATCTCCATGTTAGGTTTTTAGGGTTTCAAGGGATTCTCCATGAATCACTGAAGTGAATCTGTTAGATTAAGGAATTACATAGAGTTCTTCATCTATTGTTGGAATTAAGGCTTAGACTAGATTGATCATCTAGTTTATGATTTTAGGATTAATCTATTCATCAAAAGTACTTTAGATTTCCTGAAAGAACTTAGATGAGCAAATTGTCCGTTCCCAATGAAAGCTGATGCTAAGACAATTTGTGAACTTATCAAACTTGAACATTAATGCTTGTCTAAAACACTAAGGTCAAACGACAGTTTAGATTATTAGGTTATTAGGCATAGTAGGTACGTAGTACCACGACAGTGGGCTAGCTAGACATTCATGTTTGAGTTCAAGAACGGGTCTTAATTATCTCCCTAATTGAAAATTTGTTTAGTGAATATGGATTTCCTGCGAATTACGTAAAGGCCTAGCGTTTTCTCTTACTGAATTTATATCGTTTCATTCATCATTCTTAGTTTTAGAAGTTACAACCAACAAACAAACATCATTCGTCTTAGATTTACTTTCATCATGCATTCTCGTAGTGTTGCATTTGGTCTCTGTGGATTTGATCCCTACATTATTACTTTGTCAGTTGTGCTCTTGCGGTAGTTACTTTTAGGGTTAAACTCTGAGTGTATCAACAATTCGTCTTCACTCTCCTCATTTTCATCATCATCATCAACTAATCTATGCCTCTTACTCTCCTTCCACTCTCTGCTCTTTCTCACAAAACAATCCCCATTCCCCTCAACCCAATCCGTTTTAAAGCCAAAACGACTCTCTTCTGCATTGCGATAGTGTCGCTTATCTTCTTCAACAGGATTCGTACGAGGGATCGTAAGTTTATTGCTAGACTCAGAATCACTCTCAATCATCCTAGATTGGACTTTAACAGGAATTAGAGCGAATTAAATTATATACTCCCGAGGACTTTAATATGAACAATGTAACCACAACTGTCAAAGGGATTGGTGAGATCGGGGCTATCCATGCTACTGATCTTCAGTATCCAGTTAACAGTCTAATAGGAAGAAAAGTTGTCAAAGTTGGTGGTCACTCCCTACATCAGCATTGCTTCCTGTCACCTAAAAAAGCCACAAACATAGGTTCAGGAACTGATGATGTTTATAGAAATTACAATCAGATTATTTCACAACAAAAAGGTAACAGTACAGCAAAGCTAAGATTTATGGTGGTTAGTGAGATCATCCACAGAGAGAAAGAAATAATATGCCAATATAATACAACCTGAAAATCAAATCTCTTTATATAATAGACAAAATAAACTGAAGATATTATTTAATTTAATTCTTCAAAACGTGGCATAATTATCACCAAATCATTAGCTATGGTCAATTTTGATTTAAGTATCTGATTAAGTAAAGTTTATATTACATTGATGAACTAAATAAAAAGTTTGGTTTCATAATTGGCGGGTTGAGCCAGGCCCGTGCAGTAGTGCAACACATGGGCAACTCGCGAAAGCCCAGATAGCAAGCTATCTTAATGGGCCTTCTCCCTTAAAAAAATAGAGTTAATATCGTGTGAGCCGATGGCCCACATATCAGATATTAAACTGATAAGAACAGATACTACACTTGATCTTAGCCAAAAGGCCGAGAAAGGTATGAATTGTAAGGCCCATCGAGCTTCGCTTTTATACACCACCTTTGGGAGTGAACGATACATTGTTTACCGATGTGGGAATAATAATCAGACCCTTTTTTTTTGAGCCTCTGACATTATTAGCCATCTCTCTCGATTCCGAAGGTACTTATAAAACCCGTTATATATGAACATATAATCATCTCACAAGTTTTATTATAAGATCGACTTGAATCAATAAAATCTTACATGTAGATGAATTGTGCAAAATATTTATGAATGCAATGGATAATGTAAGAAAATTGAAGCAGGTTTTTGATGCATCGGATATCGAGATTAGGTTTTCATTTGTCTTATTAACACTCAATTGTTGCTCTCAGTAGTGGTTCGCTGCGAGTTGCTACTCTGTTTCATCCAATTATCTAGAACGAGCAGAAAAGTATCCATACTTGCTTGCTGTCATAAATCCAAACGACGTTTGTATGATCTTGAGAATGAAACTGGAGAATATATTGCCAATTTTCTGGTTTATCCTTGTAGGCCTTACTCTGTTCTGTCACAAGAATTTGGAGAAACTGGATTTTTAGCTCTAACCGTACTGACCTCATGTTCCTCCTCGATGATGGTATAAACCGGTTTGTTGGTGTAACTGACCCATTAGCTCAATACTCGTCTGGCCCCTATGTCACTTCCTTCTTCTTCTTCGTCTTACTTGAGAAGCAAGGAAGAAGCTCTTGTCACAACCAAGAAGCTCATGCAACCCTTCAAAACCCTAAACATGAGCAATCACTTCAAAAGAATAGGAGCTTGGCGATGAGGCAAAAATGATGAAGAAAGCTCCTGAAGATACAGAGTTTGGTGTGTTTGAAACTGAGATGTACTTCAATGGAGACATGGATTCAGACATGATAGCAGAGAGTTTATGAGGAAGAGGAAATATCATTGGAGAATCGATCATGGTAGCATTTTCTTTAAATGATTGTCGGAACTAAATAAAAGTCACGATGTTTGCGTCAGATATTTTTTTCTAACAGCCATCGTAAATGTGTAATCAAAGAGAGTAAAATCCATCAGATTTCTAAACATTTTTAACGACGGTATAAATCAATTTGTATGAATATTCCGTTACATAGCTACAGATTACTAATGAACATTTTTGTTTGGTAAAAAGAAGATTTATTTATAAACATACACTTTCGTCGAAAAATATTTATATATTTATATATATAACATACACTTCATTTATATATGTCGTGATGGATATTGTGTCGTCATTCACTAATTTCTACTGAGACTTGCGTCCAACATGGAAAAAAGTACACAAAAACTTACAAGCAGGAAAAAACTTACATTCTCGGCATGATAATATTTAACGAAAAATTATGTAATAGGTTCTTGTTAACAACAATTATGTAATTGGTAATATAACCAAGATCAAAGTTGTAACACCCCGATCCCGCCTTCCCGAAGGGACCAGACGAATCGGCAATGCCACCCTCGACCCCGCCTCTCTATCTCCGTAAAGACGACGTGTCGGCTAACAACAATAACTCATTACACAATATCCACGCTCTATATAATACTTCTTATTAAATCCCAAATAATCGTCTTAAAAATCTAACATAAATCTTACATGAATCCGAAGCAAATAACGAATAATTGTCTTTTAAAAATAAATGACTGAAATTCTAAATAAATAAATAAACCCGATTCCCGAAAACGCGCACCACACTGGAACTACTCTTCCAGCAACTCAAACTCGTCCTCATCGGACTCACCTGAAAAGAAGAGAGAGGGATGAGTAATTTGGATTACCCAGTGAGAACTAAACCTACACTTTCAACACGTCCAAACATTACTTTTTAAATACGCTAAGAATAAATCTAACCAAGCTCAAACATTACGCTCTACCAGCGCACAAACAATTTACACACAAGGGAATACCTCCAACTTCAACGGCATCTCGATAGCCAAGCCCACCACGGACCATATTTACACGGCATCTCATAGCCCAGTCCACTTTGGACCATATTTCTCTGGGCCCGGGAAGACCCACCCCGATGCAAACTGACTTCTTCCGCAAGTCTCGGCTCACAACAAACATAATCGTACCACCGTTCCCTTCTCCGGTGACGATCACCTCATTCTAACTACACTACACACACTGATCACACAACAGAGTGAACAATCAAGGATGCAAGTTCTTCATCTAATGCTTTCCTAACTCATTTCGTTAAGCAGATGCAGATCTAACTAAATGCACATAGAAAACGTGTCCGTACTCCGTAACACGCCCTAGCCTAATCAGATCTAGACTCAACATACCAAAAAGGAATGAATCAACGTATGGAAAACCTAGATCTAATCCTCACCGTTGCCCTTTGCAGATCTGACGAAGGCGACTGAATAGAGAAGACGACGGAGAAAACCGGCGGCGGCGGCGGCTCCGGCAACTCCGACAAACTTTCGGCGAACTCCGGTGAGCTCCGGTGAACTTCCGGCGAACTCCGGTGGGCTCCGGCGAACTTCCGGCAAACTCCGGTGGTGGGTGGTCGGCTCTTTGGCGACCTCCCTCTCTCTCTCTCGGACTCTCTTATTTTGGTGTGGGGATTTGAGAGCTCCCCACTCTTCTTTATATAGGAGGAAGGGTGGAGGGTCTTTGGGAGAAATTTCCGATGTGGGACTTTTCACACAAAGTGGAAATGGGCTTGGGGAAAAATGGGCCTGGGTTTAGGGATGTTACAAAAGTACAATGGTATGTAATGGTTTTAAGAATACTAAGAGCATCTGCAGCGGAGACACAGGTGATGTGTGTCTTCCGCTTTAATTTTTTTTTTTTTTTTTTTTTTAAATTGATTTTTTATTGTCGCGACGAATCACGTCGCGACACGTCATCATTTATGGAAAGACACATGTCTTGCGGAAGACAATGTCTCGTGAAATATATATATATAATTTTTTTTTATAATTGTTTAATGTGAAAAGACATCCCCGAGACATACCGATGGGGATGGTCTAAGTGATTATCTGTGCTACGTTGCCATATATTTGTTTTTAATAAACTTTTCAACTTTTATTGTTTTAAAAAGAATTACATTATTTTGTTGTTGTCTTAGTAATTTATTTTAAATTTTAGTAAAGTAAACTATATATTTATATTTACATAATTATTATATAAATAAAAAATATTAGTAAGAAAATAAACTTACCTCCATAGGTCATTAGAGTTTTTCTTTTATCAATCTAGTTAGAATATATTGTTTTTCGATAGAATTGGCTGGTGCGGTGGAAAGACCAAAAGCGTGGCCATCTTTTGAGTTCCAAATAAATAATTTGCTGATTGTTATGGCGACGTTAATGGAATGGAGAATGGAAAATGAGACTACAACAAGTACCAAAGATGCATCTCTCATCGCTCAAAATGTAATGAATTATGATCGCTTTTAATTTTATGTAGAAATGAGTTATCCCTGTTTTTTCCTTTTGACTGACTTTTTGTAACGATCGATGATGATATATGTTTGGTAAAAAATTGTTGTAAAGCTCAGTTAATCAAAACAATGTTGTGCCCATTTACACTTAAAATTCCCAAAATCAGGAAATCGATTTCTATAAACCCTAATTTTAGTTCAATTTTCTCATCCCCAAATTGATTTCTTCTCTCTCGGTCTCACTTTTACAGCTTCTTTTTTCTCGATTTCTCTCCTAAATTGATTCCTCGATTTCGTCTTCATCTCCTCAATGGATTCCTCGATTTAGTATCTGATGTTCATTGGTCATGGCCCTTACTATCAAGCATTCCCCGAAGTATCACTATCTTCAGAAACTTGGTCCTAGCCCTTACTCTTCATGGTTAAAGCCGTGGTCATTTTCAACCCATTTGACTGTATGCAAGCAGGAGGAAGCGATTTTGCCATATTTTCTGTTTTAATAGTGGTTGGCGACTGGATAGCAACACATATTTTACCAGTCTCTTGAATCTTTGAGCCATATTGAGTTTGTTTAGCTTCCATATCAGTGAAACTTTGCGGCAACCCTCCCATCTTACTCTGCTTGTTCATCATCACCATGAGGACACCATTTTCCCCTGAATCCTGATCGGTCCATCGAAATTCATGTCACGCTTGTACTTCCTCTGTGACAATAACGCATGAGCTTTGCTTTCGTTTCCACTCACCATGCACCTGCTTCTATAACCTTGATTAGCAAAATTTTAATAAACTTTTCAAGTTTTTATTGTTTTTAAAAAGAATTACATTATTTTGTTGTTGTCTTAGTAATTTATTTTAAATTTTAGTAAAGTAAACTATATATTTAGATTTACATAATTATTATATAAATAAAAATATTAGTAAAAAAATAAACTTACCTCCATAGGTCATTAGAGTTTTTTTTTAATCAATCTAGTTAGAATATATTATTTTTAGATAGAATTGGTTGGTGCGGTGGAAAGACCAAAAGCATGGCCATCTTTTGAGTTCCAAATAAATAATTTGCTGATTGTTATGGCGACGTTAATGGAATGGAGAATGGAAAATGAGACTACAACAAGTACCAAAGATGCATCTCTCATCGCTCAAAATGTAATGAATTATATATGATCGCCTTTAATTTTTTATGATCGCATTTTATGTAGAAATGAGTTATCCCTGCTTTTTTCTTTTGACTGACTTTTTGAAACGATCGATGATGGTATATGTTTGGTAAAAAAACGTTGTAAAGCTCAGTTAATCAAAACGATGTTGTGTCCATTTACACTTAAAATTTCCAAAATCACGAAATCGATTTCTATAAACCCTAGTCTTCGAAAATCTCCAGTTCGATTTCTCTCATCCCCAAATCGATTTCTTCTCTCTCGGTATATCTCCTACGACTTCTTTTCTCTCGATGTCTCTCCTAAATCGATTCCTCGATTTCGTCTTCCTCTCCTCAATGGATTCCTCGATTTCTTCTTCTCCTAAACCGCTGAGCTCCAATTCTGATAAATCGGATGTTTGTGTCGGAAACCGCGAGATGCCTTCGAAGTGTATGTGTGGATTTTATGTGTAAATGGGCAAGGCGTCGTTTTGATTAACTGGGTTTTACAACGGTTTTTAACCCCGTTTAATCGTTATGTTAAGCAACTTAACGACATGACTAATTTGGCTCAGTTAATAAAAGTATGTGATTAAAATAAAGTCGTTATAACTTGATGATTTAATCTATCCACATGAAAATTTCATGTTTTGAATAGCCGGAAATTGAAAGTTGAGGATTTTTTTGATAATTTCCCCAAATATTTTTTGTATATTCCCAGATTAATGGAAAAAGTCATAGATGAACAATTTATAATAATATGTTTTTTTCGGCAATCAATTTCATTCATTTCAAATTGGGATTACAAAGTCATATAAAACTTTCAAAAAAAAAGTTATTACATAAGCAGATATATGCATCATATAGTGAAAAAAATACGACAAAAGAAATGATTTTGACGATGCTTTCCGTAGACAAGTCTAACTCGCTAACGAATCATGAAATCCATTATTTCCTTCTCCATATTTGATCTTAATATAATGCTAAATATGTGCCTCAGTAGTATCATTTGGCTAAACCTTTGAATTGCACACCGCATAACAAACCCCTATGCTTTCGATAATAGTCCCGGAACTTCGACAATCTGATACCAACACTTCTGTATCATTGCCTTTTTACAATATATTGATTTTGTTGTTCTTCCGATTCGATCCCAATTAAGATCAAGCCTTTTCTCGTTGACAGCTTTCTCTCGAAAAAATTGTGAGGATATCCTGCAGCGGTATCTCGTACATGATGCTTCATCATCAATTAGGAATTTTTGCTTCCGTAGTTTCATGAGTCCATAAGTTTTGAAATTTCCATCTTCATAGGTAACTCCACTCCGAGTTGTTGTCATTGTCTTCTGCTGCACACCATATTTCATTATTTCTCCAATGATTTTCTTAAAGAGAAATTGATGTCCGATCATGATGTCTTTAAAAATAAGAGCATCAAATTGACCACTAACATCCCAATCGTTTAAGAACAATACAATCCCAATCATGTTTTGGGATGTAATCGGCATCATGGTTACACACGACATATTAGGAAATATTATCCCACATCGAAAGTTATAAGGGACATGGGCCAATCCACTCATTGCCAATTGGTTTTGAGTTGGAAGCCCATATAACTCATTGCAAACGTATGATGGCACAGTCTAGTGTATCTAATATTTATTACTAATAAAAATTGATGCTATAGGCCTCTAAAGACATCCACATAGGATTTTAAACGACTAGTTAAAATATGCCAAATCAGCATTTTAATTAAATTTTAAATAATGTCAAGAATACCAAAAAATTGTGTATGTTAAAATGAAATTAAATATCAAAAGAACTAAATTAACAAAAAAAAAATGGAAATAAATATCAAAAGAGCTAAATGAACAAAAGAAAAAATTATTTATAGGGAAATTAACTTGATATCTATGCTAACTCTTTGGAAAATCAACATAAAAAGCTTAACAAAAAAAAAGGAAATTATATGTCAAAATAAAATCTTATACTAATAAAATTTAATGCTATATGCATCTAAATATGCCCAAATAGAATTTTAAATGACTAATTAAAATATACCAAATCAGCATTATAATTAAATCTTAAATAATGTCAAAATTTCACAAAAAACGTCTCTTAAAATAGAAATAAATATCAAAAAATCTAAATTAACAAAAGACAAAATCATTTAAAAGAAAACTAATTTAATATCTATGATAACTCTATGAAAAATCAACATAAAATGCTTAACAAACAAAAAAAAAGAAAAAGGAAATTATATGCCAACAAATCGTTTTTCTTTTAAAATGGAAATAAATATCAAAAGAGCTAAATTAACAAAAGAAAAAAAAATTAAAAATAGAAATAAATATCAAAAGAGCTAAATTGACAAAATAAAAAATTATTGAATAGGAAATTAACTTGATATATATGCTAACTCTATGAAAAATCAACATAAAAATCTTAACAAAAAAAATAAAGAAAAAAGAATTTATATGTCAAAATAAAATCTATCTTATTATATAAAGCTGGATCCATCAACGTGAATGTGACACGTAGGATAATTTTCAATAACGAGATTGTGACATTTGTCACAATTGTTAATTTAGATCTTGACATGTGTCAATTTAATTTAAAATGTAAAAATAAATTAAAGTAAATATTAAAAAATGTTAAATTAAAAAAGACAATTTAAAAAAAAACAAGAATAAGTAAGGAAAACTTACAATAAAGAAAAATGAGAAAGGGAAACTTATAAATTTATACCATGACCAAACTTAAAAAGGAAAATTATAAATATACTATAAACTTATAAGGAAAATTATTAATATACGACCAATACTAAAATGTTATAATAATTTACATTATGACAAAATAAAATTTTAAAAGGAAAATTATTAATATACAACCACGACAAAACTCTATATAATAATCTACACCTTTTTAATTTTAAAATGTGTGACTTTTAAAACATAAAAAATCGATCAAAACTATCTTATAACCTGAAAAAATAAATTTTATTATTCCGTTTAGCTAAAAGATAAACCACATAATATTTTATTAAAGTTGAATATGTGTTATTAATTATTTACAAAAGATAAATATATACTTTTACACATTAAAATTAAAAATCTAATAATCGTATTCAAAGGTATTTACAGCATATATATGTTTCACCAAATGTTTCATTCAAAGATTTATTTCATAAGTTTTTGAAATTAATCATAATTTTTTTTTAAGTACCTGATTTCTTATATGTTTAGATTTCATATAAAAAAATCTAAACATGTCAAAATTTATTTATTATATGATTTCTTATATGTTTAGATTTCGTATAAAAAATCTAAACATGTCAAATTTTATTTATTATATAAAACAGAATATTTCAAAGTTAGTAATTTGAATGATCACGACACGTGTTTAGTCAAACAATCAGATTTTGACACATGTTTAATAAATTTTTAATTATATTTTGACACGTGTTTTTTGATAAAATTATAATTATATTTTAACACATAATATTAAGAGAAATTGATACTTTTTGAAAACTTTCTGACCAAACTAGCACCCTAATAAAAAAGCCCCATTTTAGCATTCATTAAACAGATAAAATACAATTTTGCCCAAAACATTTTAGATCTAGATTTCGATCAATTTCCATAAATTAGATCGGCAAATTTGGCGTCTAGCACGTCTCGGACTCTCGACGGAGCAACGCCGGTGTGGAAGGAGCAGGGGCGATTAAGACTCCTAGAGCGATGATCGGAGCATCGATCTCGAGAACCGAGATGTTGTAAGGGATTTGCTTAACAGATTTTGTGTAAGAGGAATTGAGCCTGGAACCCGAAGCGGCGGAGCCAAATCCGACTTTGTCTTCTTTAAGATCGGTGATGTTGATGAATCCGACTTTTCTCTTACTTTGTCTTCTCCCTCTCCTTCTGCTTCAGTCTCTACCTGGTCATGCCCTTTTGCCTTATATCTCTCTCTCTAGTTCGCGTCTTCGGTCTCCGCTTTTTCCTCCCTCGATATGTGTTCGTCAAACGCCTCTCGTCTCCTACCTCTATTTTTCTTCTTCTGTTGCTGGTCTTCTACTTTTGCTCAAGACGACATCACCAATCCCGTCGAAGGTTTTTTTTTTCTTTCTCTTCGGTTTGGATCTTCAAATAATTTCATGGGTTTTCTTTGCTTTTGGATTCTCGATCGCTGATTTCGTACTGATCGTTGATATTCAGTGAGGGCTTTGCGAGCGATAAGAGATGGTTTGAACGATCCCGTTCGTAGATTGAGCAATTGGAGGCGCGGAGATCCGTGCACTTCGAATTGGACTTGTGTTCTCTGCTTTAATTCCACTCTTGACGATGGCTTTCTTCATGTCAAAGAACTGTATTGTCTTCTTCACTGTTACTGCTTTTTGTCCATACTTAAACAACTGTCTTCCTTGGGGAACTGTTTGAAAAGCTTTCTTGCTTTTTTTACTTGAAGGCAATTGCTCCGTATGAATCTCTCAGGGAGCTTGTCCCCAGAGCTTGGCCGGTTGACTCGTCTTACTATCTTGTACGCCTGCCATAAGTAGCTTGATCTCTTTTTACCTGTAATGATCTTCATAATCAACATCACCGATCATAAGTTTTGAGTAGACATGTTGGGTTCATGTTTCCATAATATCTTTGTATTTTAATCGTTAGATTTGGCGGGAATCCAGACCTCTGCGTGTCTGCTTTATGTCAAAATACAAATAAGAAGACAAAGAAGAGGGTATACATCATTCCATTAGTAGCATCTGTCGTGGGAGTGCTTGGTCTTGTAAAAGCACTAGCTTTGTTATTGCTGTACAAGAAGAGACATCAAAGCGGTAAAAACATCAACAGTCTTAAACACAAGATCCATAAATAGCCCATTAGCAAAACAAATTTAATAAGTTCACATCACAACACACTAGTGTACACCAAAGCAGAAAACATCAAGACTTTTGTTCTCACACTACAAGAAAACAGGGATTTTGCAACGATTTTTTGCGACGATTTTATTTCGTTGCAAATCAACAACGTTATTACGACGAGTTTACGACGATCCCAAAATTCGTCGCTAAATCGTCGCAAAATTGGGACGAAATACATCGTCGTAAAATCGTTGCTAATTGTGGTCCAATTAACAACGATTTAACAACGATTTTAAGGATCGTCGTAAAATCGTCGCCATTTTGCGACGATATTACGACGATCCTGAAATCGTTGTTAAATCGTCGTTAATTGGACCGAAATTAGCAACGATTTTACGACGACCTCACTTTGTAACAAATTACCGACGATATATGAGTTAGGTGAACACGTTTAAGTTAAGAGGTGTATGGTTAGGTAAACATATTGTAAAATCGTTGCAAAGTCGATGCAAAATTCGTTGCTAATTCGATGCTAACGAAAATAAAAATCTATATATAGCGGCCAACCTCATAAGAAAAATTTCATATTCAAAAACATTTACTTCTCTCTGAAACACAAAAAATGTCAATATACGAAATTAGAAGATGGATGTATAATCGTTTTGATTCGGAGGGATCGCTAACAAAGGAGTTCAGTGATGGGGTGGAGGGATTCATGCATCAGGCGGGAACTATACAAAATACGATTACCAGTGGTAAGATGTA
>PKML01071265.1:18103-32966 GCA_002933935.1 Eutrema yunnanense | reverse complement strand
TCTTTTTCTTTTTTTTTTTTCCATAATTCGGCAAAACAATATTTTCTCTTATCTCTTAACAAATAATAATTTTTATTTTTATCCATCGGAATATTTATCTAATCTTATCTCGAAAAATCAAAAAGTCAAAATTTACGTACAAGTTCAACAAATATATCCTGTGTTGGATACAAACTAATTTATTTTGCCCCACAACAATCATTAATAAAAAAAAAAAGGTGGGGCCGCCTATGCCTTTTCCTAAATTACAATATAATAATTATGTTATCTAATCTTATCCTATCTCAAAAAAAGTTGGGAAGGATAAAAGGTGGGTGGTTTTGAATATATTTTTTTTTATCATACAAACACCACCATTCAAAGACATCAAAGGACTATATAATAGAATATGTTTTTCTGAAATTTATCGTGAGATATTTGCATCTGCTGATAATAGAATATGTTTTTTTTTTAATTTTATCGTGAGATATTTCATCTGCTGACATTATTTCAAAACATCTTTTGTATTTTAGCATTTTAAATATCTGTAAATAGACAATAACATTTTCTCACTTAAAATTATGTTTTTGCTTTTATTTTTTTATTGGTTTGTGTATTGTATACGTTGAGGTGCACGGTATTATATATAGTTAATATTAAAAAGTTAGCACGTATACTGAGAGAATCTGTTCTTATTTAACCGAGACGACATTGTCATTGCATTGACTTAACACACAAGTAACACTTAAAGTCCAATGCAATCTTATTCCCAATGATCAAATTCAACGTTTTACAAAAAAAAAACAACTTAAAACACAATTAACATCTTTAAAACCAAAATTCATAGGCAGTGACGGAGCTCTCTCTCTTCCTCACTCACGCGGCACAGTTCTAGGTTAGAACGAAGAGGGAGACGCTTACAAACGCAAGTATATATTGACCAAAAAAAAAAAAAGACTTGAGCCTAATGGGCCAATCCTCACGGGCCGGGAGTTATATATACAATACAGAAAATGTTAGTTTTGCATATTTTTTTAAAAAATATTAAAATAGTGAATAAAATCTTTAAAACTGACTAAACATCCAAAAATGGCTTTTCTCATCCAAGAAAACTTCCATGTTCACATATCTTATTTCGATCGAAGGAATCAGTAGATTGGGTTCTATTTCGACGAACATCTTTAAATCATAATTGGGAATTGATCAATGTAATACAACATGGAAATCGATGGATGATAAGTTGAAAATCGCATCAGATTGAATGCGAAATTGAGGTTTGAAAAGGTGGACACTTTCTTTGCGAATAAAATTTATTGGAGAAAAGAATCATCAAACTTTATCTTCATTATTTTCTTATGTATTCTTGTTTTATTGTTTTATTGTTTTGTATGTTTAATTTGATGTATTGTTGTTTTTATGTAACTTCCTATATTAATAAAAATAGTTGACCAAAAAAAAAAAAAATCAATTTTGCGTGCAGAAGAAAGTAGAACATAACAATGAAAACAGTCATGAATAAAGCTTATGACCAAAAAATGAAAACTAAGGCTTCTAATCGAAGAGAATGGAATTTCATTCAAGTATTGATGCAGAAAGTTGGTTTTGCCCTTGTATATGATAATATGAATCTTTGAACGGTGGCGAAACCGATTTTTTCCATCAAACTCATGACTGTTTTTATTCCATAATTTTGTTTCCTTGCATGCTGAATTCGATCTAATAACATGGAAATAAAGTTTTAAAGAAGCCTATTTTGAAGAAAAGACGGTGATAATTCTTCATAAACTTAGAAAACAACGAACCACCTTGGAAAATCAAATTAAAAAAAAAGAAGGCAAACACGTCTCAAATGTGGATGACCACCTAGAATCCATATATTTAAATATAAGGATAACGAAACGAATGAATCTTATAAATAATGGAGTTTCTGCATTCGATTTCTATTAGTCCATTTTATTTCAATTTCTTGTTTATAGCTTGGTACACTTTTTTTTTTTTGAGTTGAATGTAAAATTATATTCAAATTCAAATTTTTTCTTTATAAACAATAAATGTGTGATTTTTGTCTCTAATTTATTTCGATTTCTCGACCTCCACCCGAAGCAATAACGCAAAAACAAAATCACCTGCAAATGAAGCTCCTTCTCCAATTCCGTAGGGAAACATATGTATCAATTCTCTGAATCTCTATTCAAAGAGTTTTTTTTTTTTTGAAACACATACTTTCCATAAACTTAAACCAAGTTTAGAGCATACAAGCGAAGAGCCTCTTTAGCTAACTGGTCCGCCACCCCATTTGCTTCACGAGGAATAAACGAAAAAGATACAGAATCAAAATACGACAAGGTAGACGAAATATCCGCGATGATCCCGTGAAGCTCCGAAAAATTTGAAGGGCCGGAAATAGCTCGTAAGAGTTGGGTAGAGCTTATTCTATCTATATTCCTATAAATACACAATTTGTGACATAACCAATAAAGCAAGGCTTGATAGTTTCTTTAACTCGACGGCATAGAAATCAAGAGCGTATTTTTAATCTGATCTCTCTCCCAATCAACGAACATATCTGAATGCCTTGGTCGCTTGATTTTTTTAGCGTCGCTATTTCAAATGGTTGTTGTAGCATTGAAACGACGCCGGTTCACTTTGTAACAAGTGGAGTTTTGATTAAAAAAACAAAAAAATTGGAAAACAAAACACTGCGTCTGCCGGGAGTCGAACCCGGGTCTATTGCTTGGAAGGCAATTATCCTAACCGTTGGACTACAGACGCTTTTGATTTGTTATATCATTTTATGTTTTTATAAACGTTAAAATTTTCTAAATGATAAGGTATATCCAGGGATGCTTTTAAAACGCTAATTAGAACGTTCCAAGACGCAGACACAATAAAACTAATATTCGATGCCTTGAAAATACCCATGAAAACGCTAAAAAAGTAGATTACAACCAAAATTAAAGTGTTTCTTAACAATCACCTGAGTACTAAAATTAACCTACATTACACCTAAGATCAATAAAATACTAAATCGATAGGATTCTCTAGCGCTCGTGTTATTACATTTGATGTGAGTTGCTGCAGCAATCTTCTAAACCGTTGTTTATCCAACGTTTTCGGCGGTGACAAAAATGAACGCTCTGTCCCATTCTTGGCTGACAGATTCTTGAATCTTGTAGTCCCCAATGAAAGGCCACCAAGCTTCTTCAGAACCGTTAGTTCCGGTCCAAATGACCTTCTCCGGAACATTCAGAAAATCAAAGTCCAACGGCTTTGGGGGTGGCGGTGGCTGCTCGTTAGCCTTTTTGTTGGATTTGGTCTGCCGCTTATAGCTTCCTCGGCTTTCAGAACGCTACAAAAAAATGTGAGGTAAGAAGACACAAACACGGGCTTAAACTTTAAGCTGAAGTCTCATAATAAAGCTAGAAAGAGAGAAATGTTTCCGACTCACTTCTGATTGCGGTTTGTAATTAATAATTCATACAATAATAAAGAAACCCTAAACGGATATTTGCCTCAATACGTTTTCTCTCTAAGGTTTCTGACTTTTTATTAGTTGCGATTTGCCCTAATTCACATCACATAATAAAGCTCAAAAGAGAGAAAATGTTTTCCGACTCACTTCTGATTGCGTGTTGCCGTTTTTCGCTTTCTTGGTTTTCTTTTTAGGCGTTCCGTGTTCCAAGTAGTACATCACCTCGTTCTTGGACCGGAACTTACGACCCGTAACTGGTTCGTAGTAGAACTACATTACAAAATAGGAAAAAAAATGATTGCATTATCGTATTTTCCGAAATGATGAGCTTTAACTTCAAATGCAGCATCCTTCAAACAGAGCATTTTCATCCAATTAGCATATGCATTTATGAAAGGAATCACTAAATCCACATCTAATAATTATCTTTAACTAAACAAAACAAAGTCATATTCTTTTAGCTCTTAAGCTTCATTTGACTTATGACTAGTTAGAAGCAAGATTCTTAATTTGAGTCTCTTAATTCTCAAATATAACTAATAAGATCATAACAATCTAAAAGCCTAAGACCAATTTTTACGAATACTACGAAAATCAACACAAGAGATCTCAAGTATTGAAAGATAAGTTCACCTTATCCACGACACCAACTTTGGAGCCGGAGGTTCGAACCCTATCTTCGGTTGTCCAACCAGAAGGCAGCCAGTTACTATCGCCGGGCGAAGAACGCTTCCGCGGCGTCGATTCCGCCGGATGAACCGTGTTTTCCGGCGGTGGTTGCAGCTGATCCGTGCCGTTTGACATCCCGGAGCAATGCAATCTAGGGTTCCGTTAGCAGCAGTGGTGGGTCGTAACGGTGTGGATGAGGTTCGTCGAGAAAGGAAGGACTGAGATTTTAAAGAAAGATTCATCATTTACTTGTTAAAGATCGAAACAGAGAGTTTCGTGAAATAAAGACAAAAGTACCCTTGTAACTTTCACCTAATTAAAGGCTGACTCGTAAAACGAAACTGTCGTTGAACCAGCCACGTGCCAAGGTTTTTCTGTAATAGTATTTGATGAAGCCGTCTTATTTTTGGGGTTTTGGGCCCATTTTATATGTGAGCTTTTAGGTAATCTATTATCAACAAAAGAAATCTATTAGACCTTGGAGACACCAAGAAAGATCTCCAAAACGTCAAGGAAAGAGATCCACATGTGAAACCGAAATTTATATCATTGTAGTTAGAAAACATGATTACAAAAGAAAGTGTTGAGTGTAGGGTGGATTGTTTGAAATTTTTGTAAGAGTTGATTGTTTTATTTTCTAATGATCTAACGATTCGAAACCGAAATAAAATCGAGATCGACTTTAGTCTAACTGACCAAAATTGCAATTTACTAAAAGTTTAAAACTATCGTATCGTATACTTTATCTGTTTCATGTTTTAAGTATTTTTTTTAATTGAAATGTTAAATTTATTAATCAACAAATAATGTGGTATTTACAAAAACAATGGGAAGAGAACAAAAGAATCAAACAATGAGAAAATAATTGAGATATGTTTTTTAAAAATTGAAGAGCAACCCGTTCCACGTTTGTGGAACCACCGTTGGAGAATGCCTCCATATTTGCTGGTACTGAGATAAGACGGTTGTGGATGGTCTTGTCGATACTGAGGACAAGGTGGGCTGGAGGATGGTGGCCACGATTATGTCTCCTTCTATTGCGCTCACGCCATAAACTATATATCGCAGCTTGAAGAATGAGACGTAACAAATTAAAATCCGGGCAAAAATATCTCTGAAAATCTGACCCCGACAACGATGGAGATGCCACTGGTTACCCGGAGCAGCTTCAGAGATGGTTGCGTGTCGGGTGATACCCAACACACGAGTTCCGGATTCACCAATTATATCTAGAAGGCGACCTGTAGCAAGCCAATCATCAAACCAAAATAGAGTAGTCTTATCGTCATGAACCTCAAATCGAAAAAGAGGCAGCAAGAGGACGAAGTTTAAGGAGCTTTTTTCCATCCAAGATCCAACATTTTTTTTTGAATTGAATGTAAAATTAGTATTCAATCAAAACCTTTGTACATCAAGTGCGACAGTGTTCGAAATTGAAAAACAAAGTTCTATAATTTAGATTCTAGTTGAAAACTAGAACATGAGGCTTTCCTCGTAGTCGTGGTCACCCTCCATTCGTATAGTGCTCAGTCTGTTCCGAACTGTTTTGTCTATGGTTTTCACCAATCTTATCGGCGGAGAGGGGTCTTCCCCATGTTTCCTGGCATTTCTCTCCCTCCATATGCCTCCATATGCCATACATTGTTGCTTGGAGAGTGTATCTTAGCACAAACCGAGTTATCCTATCTGACGAAGGGTCTTTAAGAATTCGAATCAGGTCCTCCCAATTAGTGGTGAACCTATCGGTGAGGATACCTTTAGCGAGTGCTTCCCATATCTGAGTAGAGTATGAGCATGTGAAAAATAGGTGGGTTTGTGTTTCGAGAGGATGCTGACATAGTGCACAAGATGGATCCGTATTGGTGTTCCGTTTCAGCATTCAATCCCCTGTGGCAATTCGATTGTGCATTACTACCCAGTGGAAGAAGGAGTATTTTGGCGTAGCATGCTTGAACCAGACTAGTTCTTCCCATCCACAAAGCTGTTGTGCTTCCCGCAGTAGAAACCGTGTATCCTTGGTTCTGAATCGCTGCTTGAAAATATCGGCCTTACACTTCCATTTAGCTATGTCTCCCTCTTGGAAATTAGCGTTTTCCCTCGGTTTTTCAATTTAATCTTCAACTCTGTTGATGAGAACCACGCGGTGTCTTCGACGTCTATGATTACGAAGAACTTCCTCGACTGTTGCATTGTTTTGGATCCCCATATCGATGCACCCACGAGATCTCATGACCTCAATCAAACGTCCCAAGGCGGACCAGTTATCATACCAGAAGGATGTACCGATGCCGCTGCGAATTTCTGTCTTGTGGAAAGGTTTTGCCAGCGATCTAAGTTTCAGAATTTTCCGCCACATCCAGGAGCCCGAACTCAATTTTTCTTTTACTGACCAGAAAGATTCTTTGCGAATCAGATTTATATGCAACCACTTCACCCAAAGAGAGTCTCGGGATGAAACAATCCTCCATATTAGCTTCAGTCCATTGATTGTATTCGTTTCCTTTAGGGGTCTTAATCCCAAACCCCCCTCTGATTTTTCCCTTGTGACGACACTCCATGCGATTTTTGACTTGTTCGTGTTCAGTTCCGGGCCAGACCACAGGAAAGACGAACATAACTTATCAATTTCCCGAATACACGCTCCTGGGAGCCGGAAAGCCATATACCAAAAGTTTGTAATGCTCATCAATACGGATCGAATCAGTTGAAGTCTACCCGCATACGAGAGGAATCGCACTGTCCATGTACTAATGGTTGACCTGATTTTCTCGATGAGAGGCAGATAGTCGTTGGTTCTCATGCATTTCGTTAGTAGGGGTAAGCCCAGGTATCGCACAGGTAACTGACCCGAAGCAAAAGGGAAATTCGCAAGGATGGCTTCACGGTCTGGCGAAGATACTCCAACCATATATATTGTCGATTTCTCCAAACTAATCTTCAGGCCTGAATTGCGAGCAAACTGGTCGAAAACCTTGAGAATCCCCTCGACTGATCGCTTTTTTCCATCTGTAAAGACCCTTATATCATCCGCGAAGCACAAGTGTGTTAAGGGGATGTTCTGGCATTTCGGGTGGTACCCAATTTCTCTTTTTTGCGCAGCTTCATCTATCATTTTTGACAGGACGTTCATGCAGATGACGAAGAGATATGGCGATAAGGAGCAGCCCTGACGTCACCCTCTTTCGCTTTGAAAAAATCCTGCAAGCTCACCGTTAATCTGGACCGAGAAAGACGCAGTGGAGATGCATAATCTGATCCAGTGGATAAATTGTGGTGGGAAATTCATTGCAGTAAGAGTATTTAGCACAAAAGGCCACTGAACCGAGTCAAATGCTTTGGAAATGTCAATCTTTAGAGCACTGCGCGCCGGTACCGAATCTTTGTGATAATCGTTCACTAATTCTGTCGCTAAGAGTAAATTTTCCATCAGCATCCTGTCCTTTACAAAGGCAGATTGGTTTAAGGCAATCATCCTTGGCATTAATCCTTTCAATCTGTTAGCTAATATCTTGGAGATGACCTTGTAAATGATGTTACAGCAGGATATGGGTCGGTAGTCTTTCATCATCTTCGCATCTGTCTTTTTTGGTATGAGAGCCAGGATTGTAGAGTTAATCCCTTTTGGTAGAAAGCCTTTAATGAAGAACGACTGTATCGCTACTGTAAAATCTTTCCCAATCACTGGCCAAACTGATCGGAAAAATTCAATAGTGTATCCATCCAGACTTGGTGATTTGTTTCTCGGCATCGAGAAAATAACTTTTTGCACCTCTGCTTCTGTCACTTCCTTCTCCAGGATATCCCAATCTCTTGTTTCACATCTGAAGTTCAGCAGAGCTTCTAAGTCTGTAATTGTTGCCTCTTCATACTCGGCAGGCTTTTGGGTAAGAAAATCGCAGAAGAAACGCTCTGCTTCTAGTTTGATTTCCTCCTGTGACTTGACCGTAGTCCCATTTTTGCACTGTATTTCACGAATTGAATTTTGCACCTCTCTGAGCTTCACTGCATTGTGATATGTTTTATTATTTTGGTCCCCCACCCGTAACCAATGAAGCTTCGCTCTCTGCATATAGAATTCCTCCTCAAGGGTCGCGACGATTTGCCATTTTGAGAAAGCTTCAGCCTCCTCTTTTATCCTTTCCGGTGTTGGCTGCAGCATCGTTTCTACTTGTTTCTCGCAAAGCCCCTTAAGTGCTAGTCTTGCTCTTTCTGGTAGATTCCCCAATTTCTCCTTACTCAGTTTTCGGATCTCGGGTTTGAAGAGTTTCAGCTTCTTTGAGAGACGAAACAGAGCTGACGTTGAGTGAAAGAGCTCTGGTGTTTGTGACCAGTATTTCTCAACCAACGGTAGGAATTCAGGCATCTTGCCTACTGAGTTCACAAATTTAAGAGGCCTCCTCTTCCTTGTGTCTTGTGTGTCAAGTTGTATCCGACATCGAAGATGATCGGAGCATCCCCCTGCCTCAAAGACACAGTAGGCAAGTGGGTATTTTTGTAACCAAACATCATTTATAAGTACTCGATCCAGTTTTTTTGCATATTACTCATTCTTCACGCTTATTGCACCAAGTAAACAAAGGACCATGGCCTCCTATGTCTGTTAACAAGCAGTGTCGTGCCGTATCTTGAAAATCCCGCATTCCTAGCGATATACTAGGAGCAGTCTCATATGTTGAATGTTCCTCTCCATCTAGAATTTCATTGAAATCCCCCATGATCATCCAAGCTTTATTTCGAAACATTGGAGCATCGTGGTGATGTTTTATGTCTTCCCATAGACTTTTCCTTCCTTCCTCAGTGTTCAGTGCATATACAAAACTGCAGAAGAACTCCTCCTCTCCATCCTCTAGCAGAACCGAACATGTTATCATTTGGTCACTTTTAGTTACTGGAGTTAAACGAACCGTTGATCTCCAAACCACCCAAATGCGACCCAAATGATTGAACTCATAATTTTCCATGAAAGACCAGTCCTTAAAAACCGACTTGACTATCTTCATAGCTTTATTTTCCTTGACTCTCGTTTCCAAAATACACCCAAATTGTAATCCAGCTTCATGTAACCAGTTTCAAACCGCATAATGTTTAATTGATTTGTTGAATCCGCGCACATTCCAGAAGAAACTCGACATTTAAGTGTTTTTGCGGGAACCTTTTTTAACCGTAGTACTAGGAATATCCTTCGTTACTACAGTTGAAAATTCCGACAAAAATCTGTGCATGTTCTTTGAATCACGAGGGAGAGATTGTCTCACCAGACTACCATCAACAATCTCCTTTTGCGATTTCTCGTCGCTAGCTGCTTCCTGATTTTTTTGTGGATTTGCTTCCTCCTCCACTTTTTCACCTTCAAGACTATCCACTATCTCTCCCTCTTCCCCTATATCACTAAGAACTGTGAACTTTGAAGCTGATGCTGTCTGAATTTGTTCTCCCACCAGAGTTCCATTTTTGTTTGGATTCCTGCCAATTTTTGTGGGTGAGACCCTAGTCCACTCTTCTTGTTTACAGCATTTCTCCGGATTGCTGACTTTCTCTGTTTCCCCCCTACACTCTCCTTCTCTGTCTCCGAAACCTCAGTCTCCTTTTCCTGGCATTGTGTTTGAATTGTTGAGATTATTTCTCTCGGGGTAGTTTCAGCTTCCTGCTCCGGTTCCAATATCTCATTCAGACTCTGTTTTGCCCCGATTAGAAGAGGGCTCACTGCATCTCGATTTCTACCAACCTGTGCTTTGTTTATCACACATGCTGATTCTAAATGTCCCCATTTTTCGCATGTGGAGCATCTCGGAGGTAACCACGGATAGTAAAATTCCACACATGATTCCTTCCCCTGTTTTGAGAAATTGATCTTTTTGGGTAACTCTTTAGAAAGATCAACATTAACAAACACCTTCGCTATCTCAAAGCTAGAACAAGCTGCCGTTTCTGGATGCAAGTGTTTTGGTTCCCCCACCGCACTCGTGATGAAACTTAACCCTTTCCAAGAAAACATATTCATAGGAACTTTTTGAGATGTACCCACATAGGTATCGACTTCACTTCTTGGACTTCATCTTCAGTGAAAGGTGACCACTTCGATACTACCATAGGTATTTCGGCAATGTTCCACATTCCCCTTCTAAGTATCCTTGCTCGAATCGTTGGATTCTGAATTCTAAACTTCATTGTTGTGGCGTTAACCACATGAACGTCAATCTTTTCTCCTTGCAACCAGATTTTGTTAACTATGACATGAACTTTAGCACCATGAGGTGCTGCCGATAAGAACTTTCCCACCACAAAATCCTCCCATAGGGGTGATGCGTTTTCAAAAACTTCATCAGGGACTTCGACTGAACGATGCCCCTCTGTGTTTGAGATTTCCAAGTCATACTTTTTCAGAACTTTTTTGTGTTGGACAATCGAAGCGAAAGATGCCTTCGGTTGAGAGGATTGCTGAGTGACTGGAGGGTCTCCTGGGACCTCCGGTAGAGACATCCCGGCCGGCTGTCGTGGCTGCAACGAAATTTTTTGAAAGAAACCCTAAACGCCTTCAAATTCGCCTCCAGGGCTAAACGCACCGTTTATGAATTAAAGTATCAAGATCCAACATTTGAATCACGAGCGTCCCAAAACGAGTGACTTCAAATGAGATAATGATGAACCCAAGACTTGTCATAGTAAACAACAAATTCAATAACGACGATTTATTATAATTGAGTACAAACTTTCTTATCTTACATAATAATATATAACCATTATACTTATAAGTATCCATATATAACATGCATGAAGTAATATTATTGATTTTTTTTTAAAACTCATATTTTTGTATGATTGTGTACTTATCTAAAACAAGGTGAATGAAGTAAAGGAAGCTCATATACAACATATAACCCACTCTATAATAAGATTTGTAGAATTTGATTTTTAAACATTACAACGAATTTACGACGATTGTTTCTGAATCGTCGTAAAATCGTCGTTATGACTAAACCCTATATCCTAAACTACGATTCACATCACATTAAGTGTTTAGTGAATGCAAAGTTCATGATGCATAGTAAATATTCTCTCTGGTTTTTTATTAGTAGATGTTTAAAAAAAAAAATTGTTTCAAAAAGATAGTTTTTTTAATTAATGATGATGAATTGTAAACTTGAAAAAAAATTATTAAGTTTATTGAATTACTATTGGTTTAGAGTTATAGAAAATTGTTAAGCACAAAAAATAATGCATTTATAATCAAATTTTAATGTTTTTTTCTTAATATGTGTGAAAAGCTTAAAAAATTCTATCAATAAAAATCAGAGGGAGTGATAAATTTGTTTGGGGTATGTAGAAAAGAGGCGAAAAGTTTAGGGTGTAAATCACATATAGTGTACCAGAGTCAACCCCATATTAAGAAAACAACTTAAATTTTGATTATAAATGCATCATTTTTGTGATTAACATTTTTCTATAACTTTAAACCAATAGTAATTCAATAAACTCAAATTATGCTTTTAAATTTATAATTTATCATCATTAACTAATAAAAAAATGTATAGAAACTTAAAAATATATGTTATAAAAATCTATTTTTTTGAATCAATTTTTTTCCCTAAAACATCTATTAATTTGAAATAGGGGAAGTATATATTAGGTGATTGGCATGTGCACATGTGAGTATATGATATTTCTACACAAATAAGTTAATTGTATTATTTAATAATACGATGTCATTTATAATAATTTAAATATGCATGTAGGAATATGTGTAAGATAATACAAAAGAAGAGCTAGTCAGAATTGTTTGTGCTATATCCATTGTTGGAAGCTTCAACACTCAAATAAGACTGGCCATTGCTGTTAGTACTGTTGTTGAAAAATCTAGGGGTAAGCAGCATCGAGGCAGTGTTTATTTGTGCGCTCATGGATGCAATGCTCCCTCCAGAACCAAGAGAAAAGTTATTTTTGTATTAGAAAGGGTCGGAATAGTTTGTAACATATATCATTCACCTGAAGTGGTAAGTAACGTAACATAAATTACAATGAATATGAAATTAAACAAGCAGAAAAAGGAGGAGAAATGAAGACTTTACCCTCAAGGTACATCATTTATGGAACTGCTAGACATCTTTTTTGTTGCAGGTCAACACCCATTTGACTTCCATGGTTATGCATTATATACAATTTTGGCCAACGATGTCATGCCTCAGCTGAGGTGCATGTAGGACCAGAAATTCGCACAATAGACAGGATTTAGATTTAATCACGAATAGATAAATAAACGTTAAAGAAACATGAGATTAATAAAACGATAAACATAAATATATCAATGGAGGCGAAATGAATCTCTTTCCTTAACTCAAAGAATCTCCCGTAGTGCAACGGTTTATAATAGATCCATGAGTCCCAAGATACAACCAAAGAAATCTGTTATCGCAAACACTCGATAACAGATCTATCGAACATTATAACTACGATACTCTCGAATAACGACTTACTCTAAGCAGTAGGGAATTGAAGAAACTTTTGCTAGAACTTTTAGGAAGTGTTTTTAGTGTTTTATCGGATGATTTTTCTGGTAAAAATCGGCCAGTTTATATAGGAGAGAGGCTAGGGTTTTTCACATACTTGATTAACAAGTACATAATATTCCGCAGAATATTCTAGGAGGCTGCGACATAAAGTCGCCCAAAAAAATCAATTGCTCAATCTAAAGCCCAATGGCCGTCAAGCATCGATCGATACCAAGGAGTATCGATCGACACCTATAAGATGACACAACCACTCCATATATGTTCAAGAGAAAACATTTATCAACTAGCACTGTGAGACTTTTGCTCTTCCCACGAATAGTTATAGCCAATGAAAATATTTCATTTGAATAAGCTTAACTCATTTCTTTTCACACAAACACAATTTTATCAAGCCCACAAGCTTTGATAAAAAATTTGTTCCAACAATCCCCCACATGAATAGAAATGACTCTAAACATATGACGGCTTAATAAAATCGATAAACTAGACAAGACTTGACCACTCTAGACTATGACTTGAGTAGACGTAGACAGACTTTCAAGAGTATACGAAAATGTAACTGTATCTGAGAGGTAGCTTTTTCAGCTTTGAACCAATCATTTTTGATATCTGTCGGGTTTACTCGGCCAGGAGGTGAACATGATGTCTTGAACCACCCGGATTTTGATGTAAACCGAGACAACATATATCGCACAACGATATTTTCTCGTAGAACTTTGTTCTCTATTGTGTTCATTTTGGCCTTGAACATTCCTGGTTTTTCGTGAGTGAACTTGGAAAATATAGCCTTCTCATTTATTCTCCTAGAAACGGCCCTCATTTCACACTTCACTAGGTGATCTGCCATTAGCCTTCTGTAGGAAGTATCCTCTGTACTTCAGAAGCTAAGGAATCACTAAAAGCCAACGCTTATCCTCAATATTCACATGTATCACTGTTTTATCATCCTAGGAACTGGGCAGAGACATAGTCTCACAGTGCTCAATTTTAAATCAGTTCAACTTTGTTTTCCCTTTGAACCTAGATCTTGGGATCTCCAGTCACATAGGTGGGGTGTCCGTCAAACGTCATATTTGTCTATAGGCTTTAAACCCATTTCTTTTGATGATTTAACAAACTCGATCTCGAGGCTAACTTTTGGAAACGGATCCGCTAAGTTATCAGCCGTTTTGAGATCAGTTGTCTAATGGTCTTATGGAGCCAAGAAGGGGAATGGTTATTCAAACTTGAGTCTTCATTTTCATTCAAACTTGTGTTTATTTTTATTTGTCATTTTCGAGGCTTGTTTAATTTTTGTGCATGCAAGCCTTGTAGTTTTCTATTTAAACTCTTGTATTCCTCATTATCAAATCATCTAGTCTTTTGAATAAAAATCTCTTTCACTTCTAGATCAATCTCGTTGGTGAGTAATATCCATCGAAATCCTTTGATGCTTTTGGTGAGTCATATCCAAAAGAATCAAAGCGGAATATCAAGGGCCTTCCGCAACCCTTGTGAGACCATTCGATCCACATCCCTTGAAGTGATTCGTTGCTTGCAAGGCTTATCCCGTTCTTACCCAAACCGTAGATTGTGCGATCTAGGGGATTCGTAACACCGTTATACTTGTTCGACTTGTTGTCTTCTTCGCCAGAGATATAGGAACGTCGGCGAGTGGAAACGCTGTTTCATCCAAGGACTCTCGAGGCGGTAACGAAGTTCTTATTCCGAGCAGGTACGTAGTTTTTGGTTCTGTCCGAGATATAGAAACGTCGTTGAGAGCTTAGTTTTAAATTGCATTAGTGATAGTAGGATTTTTGCAAGTCCCAAATCAATTACTCAAATCCCACTCATGTCATTGTGGTATTTAAGATATCGAACCAAAGAGGCTAAGATTAAAACACTAAGAATACATGAATCTTCTTGAGCTAGAGCAAATGTTTTTGGTTTTTATATTTTGAATCAAGAAAATGAAATGCAAGAAAGAAAACAAAGATAGAAAGTTGGAAAATGAATCAACCATGAAGAAGATGATTAATGAACAAACAATGATTATAAAGATTGAATTAAACACTATCCTAGAATATGGAATTTCCAATTATGACTAATCCACTCCCGTGGTACTAATCACTTTGTTAATCACCAAATCAAGAACAAACTCCCGTTTGTGATAAGATGATTAACAAGCATTAATCTCCAATTCCACTTAGCTCACTAATCACCCTAGACATCAACTCTCGTTGGCTAGGCAAGAAAA